>BMAO01027459.1:0-30738 GCA_019973975.1 Trichonephila clavata
AAGATATATTATTAGCACAGATAAAAAGTAAAAATACGAAAACTGAAATATAAATTATGAGAATAATTTTAAAAATTAAAAATAATTAAATGCATCTAAATAAGTTTAACATTTATTATTTAAGTTTAACATTTATCATTTATTCTAATAGAATTAATTTAGTTTTGCTAGAAACATGCCAATCTTCATTCAACTGATTTCTGAAAATAGCTTGACAGGTGCAACCATCTAGTGGCAAAATATAGAATTATTTTTATCCTAACAGTCCTGGTTCTAAATAAATTAAAAGTAAAAAGACTCTTTTAAAAGCAAGCTTTTATTTAAAACGTGCTAAAAAGAATAAAATAAACTTTTCTTTTAAAACTGTTTTTACTTTCAACTTATAACGTCATTACACAATTTATATGATATAAAAGCTTGTGGCGAGATTAAATTACTCGTATTTACTTAGTTTGAAAATTTTAAAAATTAAAATCAGTCAGTGAAGTTATTTAATTTACTTGTAAATCTACACAGGTTAATCTCGTGATAAGCTTATACCGTCATTACACAATTTATACGAAATAAAAGCTTGTAGCGAGAATAAATTACTCGTATTTACTTAGTTTGAAAATTTTAAAAATTAAAATCAGTCAGTGAAGTTATTTAATTTACTTGTAAATCTACACAGGTAAATCTCGTAATAAGCTTTTATAACATACTAGCTTTACCCGTGGCTCCGCTCGCGTTGATGTCTTTAAATAACTGTCAATGTCGTAATCGTTATCATTAGAAAGTAAATAATATAATATGGTAATTTTTTTTGCTTGACTGGAACCAATAAAATTTAAAAATTCTAAAGATGAGCTTAGTTTATAAGAATTGAAAACGTAATTTGTATTATAATAATTAACAACAAAAATTCAATAACTTAAACTATTAATATTTTTAAAAATCGAAAGTATCTACGTTTAATATATAATCCCTCTTTAAAAGATCTCAAAATAGAATATTATTCTAAGATGCTACTGTATACCATATTATATGTTCTTCCGTCATTTGCAAATATGTGAAGATTTAGGCATTGGACACACCAATCAGGCTACATATTGTTGTCCATGGGAAAAACATTGCTTTTCCAAATGCTACCTGAAATGTTAGCTTTGTTAATAGCAACAGTAAAACTGGAAATTGAACTCGTTTGAATTGAAACGGTAGTTCAGTGGGAATACTTGGAATTCGAGGTATGATAACACTATCCATATTCATGACATACGTTAAAATATTGGCACCAAGTATATTCTGCATCAGTTTTGTGATTCAAAGCCTCGTTCGTTTACATAGTCTAGGAGCATCGAGATTTTGCATAAGTATTTAACTGGTACATTTAGTTTTAATTGAAGTTTATGTGAGGGTACACCCGAAAGTTCAAGTGAATTTAAAAATTCCGTGGGATATACTTTGTTCTTTATCCATGATTGTATTCATTGACAAATATTTCTTCATACCCCCCCCCTCGCACGTCGTTTAAATTTTTAATGTTGATTTTATGGACAATGTCATTGTTAGGCGCCAATATGGATCTTGCGCGCAGCCACTGATCCCAATTTAAATTTTGTTGCAAGCCCGGGTAAATTTGAGCAATAAGATTTACATCATTTTCTACGTTACAAAATTCTCTGGAAGTAAAATATAACCTCCAGCATTTGCGTCCAAACATCCATAACCGATTTTCAATTGCGTCTCTGCATAATGTTCCGAATCTACGTCATTATGAAGATACACTCTCATATTCGTTTTCCAACTGAAATTTTCAACTTTTGCCCATAAGCTTGAATTCATCAGCCATAAATAATAAAGTACCATTCCTTCTATAATATATATACTATCTCGTAAATCCTGAAAAGTCCGATTAAACGCTTCTATAGCGTTCTTGTGGGACATCGTACTTACTAAAAGCTTACATTGTGGAAGCATCCTACCTTGAGAGCTATTTCTTCTGAAATTTCAGATGAGTGAATCTTCAAATGCAAGATTAAGCGATAGTTTTTAAAACGGAATGTGTAGCACGACCGTTGGTCAGTAAAGTCGTGGCTATACCAGAAGAAGCCATAGCAACTGTTATCTTCTGGTTTTTCTGATGGTCATTAATAATAAGTTTAACAAAAACGTTTTTTCGGTTCCTCCAGGAGCGTCGAGAAAAGAGAGTGCACCACTGCCGGATTCTATTTTGCGTAACACTTGTTGGAAAACTTGACTTTGTTCTGGAGTTAATTGAAGGATAAATTCTGTTACTTGATGTTGCAATGCTATAAAATCGTAGTTTAATTCTGAAGCAATTTAATTATCGAAGCTATTTCCGTCGACACGTCTAGGACTAATCATTCAAAAAATCATGTAGCTTCTTCCCAACCATTCTGAAAACCTTTAATGCGTTTCGTTGTAGATGTATTCATTAAAAGGCATATTTGGTTGTTTTTCGTCGTAAAATATCTTTCATCATGTAGTCTTTGTACTTATTCCAAAAATTCAAAGTAATAAATACTTTCAAAACTAATCAAACTAATCAAAACTACTAAAGTTATCAAAACTTTTATGAAACTGTCAGTTAATATTACCATAGAATTTTCAATATCACGCGCGCGCAATTCGCTAAAACTTTATTTCATTTCTCTCTTTAAAAGTGGGAGAAAATGTGCATTAAAATATCTGGCATTGTCAGAATAGAGAACTTCTTAGCCAACTTGGCGATATTTCTCAAAGTTTGAGTTTGACATTTAACAAACGTAACGTAATAAACGTTAGACGTTTACTAAAAAATCATTTAAAAAATTTCTTTTTGTAAAGATGCTAAATTACACTATGTTTCAGTTATTTGTTACAAATGTGAGTAGTAACAAAGAGTAAAGCATGAGCAGTTTTTGTACAAAATGTCGGTTCATTTAAGCGAAAAAAATTCATGCGCAACAATTTAGATATCATTTTCATAAAAACGCATCAATTTTGACTCATTTTTTTAAAAAATCATAAAAAATACAAATATTATTATTTTGTAAAAAAAAATTTCCATAGGCGAAATAAATGATCTTTCCGATTACTGTAATTATTTTTTGTCTGAGTTTTATAAAAAAAATTTAGATCGCTGTTTCAAAAGTGTCAAAACTCCAAAAAAGAAAAATCCCCTCTTCGTTCTTCATTTTGCGTCGATGAACACAACAGAATAAACAGCTCGCAGGGGTAAAATAATTATGCGTTTTAAGGGGTTTTATTAATGTCTTTTTAACTAATTGCAATATCAGAATATAAATGGTCAAAACATGCATTTTCATCCAAACTAAACGTGTATACAAAATTTCAGCACAATCGGTTGAAGATATCAGCTTCAAAATTGAGCTGCAAGATTCCACCCGAACAAATTACATACATACATACATTGCAAGTTAAATAAAAGCTTGTAAAATGAAGACCCCCCCCCCATATAAAATGGCTCATGCACGTAGAATCTGCCGAGGCTGATAGTCCTTGCATTGACGCTGTGTAGAAGAAGCCTTACAGTAGGTCATTTTTGAAACAATTCGATTCCCGAGGTCCTGCATGCAGAGTTAGAGAATAGAGGTCAATAATACAGTGTTTACAGTTTTATTATACATTAATTTTACAGATTATTCTTAACATAAATATAAACAGCATAAAATATAACTATTTCTTCAACAAAAACTTAAAAATTCTTAATTGTACATATATTAGGTATTTTTAAACATATTTATTTAAATAAGAAATAAACAACACATAAAATAGAAGCATTTCTCTTCATTGCAAGTTAAATAAAAATATGGGAAAAAAATAATACGAAAACTTAGTACGTGTACCGCTCTATTTTCATATCGCAAAATCAGGGTATAATTTGTGACTTTCAATTTGACACGATTTTGAACATTCAGTAGTTAAACAGTTTCTTTGTGGACTTAAAATATTTTTCTTACGAGGAAAGAGCTTTAAAATAAAAAAAAATATCCATAACCAAAAGCAGAAAAAGTGTATATGCAATTTCTCTCTTCAAACAATTAAATCACTCCAACAATGGCATTTAATACTTTACTAAACAGCTGTAAATATACCTTTAAAGTTATCTTTCAGGTTTATTCATAATTCCAGAAATGTCCATAGTTCTGAAGGTGTTTGTTCAAATAAGTTCCATTAAAATTTATCAGTTTATCACCCATTCAATAATTGACAGAATCGTAGAGTAGAATAGAATGTCACTGAGAACTGTACCGTGTGACACATGTGGCTCGCGTGCCATAGGTTGCTGACACCTGGGCTAGATCAACACCTCCTAGATAGAACTCTTCCTAGACTAACACTTCCTAAACTCACCGACAAAAGGCGTCAAGTCAGAATCAAGAGACGGGCCTTGTATTTTAGAACCACGGTCAAATGAAGAGAGTGACACCTGAAAGGTGACACTTCTCTCCTAACTTCCACACCACCCAAAAGTTATTGCTATGAGCCACAACAGATTTAATATGTATCAGTCCCCCTTTTTGGTGGGTCTTCAGTTGCCAAAGGACTTGAAATCAAGACTAAACGAACACCGGTCATGAGTTCGTGACCACGACTTTTGCACTATATCTTTATTAGAAGAGTTAAAATAAACAAATTATTACAATAGACGAATATTTGGCAAGACTTTTCACCACTGAATTTTTTTTTTTAAAATAAAATGCATTTATATGTTTTTGTGGACTCAATATTTCAAGTATGCTTTTCAAATGAATTTCACTTAATTCTTGAATTGCTTGTACTTACTTTATCATTTTAATAAGTTTTTATTTTAAAAACTTTGATTATTTGTTCATTAATTATTTTATATCAATAAAAGGATAATGTCCGACGTCTTCTATTTCAAAAATACTTCTAATGTTGATCTTTAGTAATCGGCAGTAATAAATGGGCACCAGTAGCGTAACGTACAGCACCACCCCTGCCATCGCGTGAGGGATAAGTATCTTGGAAGCCCAAAGCCTAACTGGCGCCAAGTACATATTTAACCAATTGATAAAATATTAAAGGCAAAACTAACTTTCCAGGAGAAGGGCTAATATTCACCGTTAGAATATTGATGGATGCTACATAAAAATGTCTTTTAAGACGATATGGTGCTCAAAATATCGAAATTTTTATTGGCTTATTTAATACCTTGAATCTTTATAAACATGCCTACAAAATTTCAAGGCTTTAACAGCATTTTTTATCAAGTAATGAAGCAATGTTTGATGCTGGACAGTAGATTAAACAAAACTATCAAGCCCACATTTCAGATCATTTGCTAAAAAAGGGCCTGATAAAAAATGAATTAATTATTTTTCTATCGCGCACTTATGAGACTTACATATGTAGTATTAAATATGCAGTAATAAATCATTTTAAGAAAGAACTGTGCAGCTTATGCAAAAACTCTAGTTTGTGTATTTTTTATTGGGGAGAGCAAATGAATTTCGTCAAAATTTATAAGTTGTTGGAGCTTTTTATGATATTATTATGAATGAAATTAAAACTTCAAAACGTATTCTCCCAAAGCACAAATACTAAATCTCATTTTGATAACTCAGATAATTACAAACCTAATTCACAAGAATAGCAAAACTCTCCCACTTTTATATATTTGTTTTTGGTGATATATATATATATATCCCATGTGTGTGGTAAATTAAACAAAATTATTATTAAAATATTTTTAAATATTTATTTAAATAAATGTACAGATGCATTTCTTCGATTTTTTATATGTTCTATAAATTATTATTTGATTTTACTTTCTTTCGTGTACAATATTTAACATGCGAAGGCTTCTAATATCATGGAAATAAAAAATAAAACCAGAATCATCTTTTTGTACATGTTGTGCATCATTTGAGTTGTCAAACTAAGCATGAAATTAGCTCTGAAGTGTGTGTATTTATTTTTTTATAATTATTAAGGTAAAGTCTTATGAAATATTGATCTTTCATTCGTTTTCTTCTATATATTCATTATGCCAGTATACCGTTTAATTTTTCTACATTTTTGCAATTTCTTATGGTAAGCAGTTTTAAATAAGCTAATTAATATTTCATAAAAGTTTCAAACTATTCGATGAATATTATATCATGCTATTCAGGGAATGAAAACTTAGAACTAATATTTCGCCATGTCGAATTTTTGTACACATATACTATTATTCTAAACCCTAAGCCCTTTCTGATATTTGAAGAATAGGTTTGAAATGGTATGAATTTGAAGTATGGGATGGAAAAAAATTTTGAAAAAAAAGGAACATATATAAAAAAAGTTTTAAAAATATAAAAAGAGGTTTTAAAAGTTCAAAAAACTTAAATTTTAAGAACAATTTGCATAAAATTTTAAAAAATGTTGTATGGAATTATTGTGAAGTATTAACCTTTATAAAATACAATTAACATCAAATGTTAAAAATAAAAAAAAAATTGTGAACATGGTACCATATCGCCTTAAAGTCATCATGCTGGGAGTATAGAAAATTGTTGTTGTTGTTGCTTATACCACCTGATCGACATGGAAACCTAAAGAGTATCGTATTAATGTATCTCTCTCTCTCTCTCTCTCTCTCGGCCTCGTCTAATCATAATTAAAATTATAATTTACATCTCCAAAGCTCAGTTGAGTAGCCAAAATACATCTTTAATCTAGAAGACACAAATTTTTTCCTTTTTTTTTTTAAATATATTCTACGTTTTCTAATATTTTAATAAACTTTATTTACTGTATTTAAATTTCTCAAATCTAATTTCAGTCCCTATCAGTTGCACCATTCATTCTTTTTGACCTAATTTTTAACAGTACATAGATATTCTGGAAAACATTCTGAAGTGAATATTCATCCTTAGAGGGAAGTAAAGTAAAAATATTTTCTTACAATAAAAAGCAAAATCAGATTGATTTATTTTGTAGAAAATTTAAAAAGCAATTAATTTTTTAAAAAGAATAATAAATGAATAAATACCTTTAGCTGCACTTCTGCATACTTCCCCAAATTCCCAAATTGTGTGTTTCTACGCATAATTCTATTGTTTGCTTTTCAGTGTATGATTTATAAAAAAAGAGGTTATGTAGAAACAATTCAATAAATGCTTTTGATACTACAATAAATACTTTTTGGAGCTGAACCATCTATTACAACTCTCAAGAGGATAAATTAAGAATCAAATAATCGTGTTTTAAATTTATTCTATCCAGGGTTTTAATTTATTCTATTCTTTCCTTCTTTATAAAAGGGCCTGGATGCAAGAAGTCATTTGGGGCCCTAAATGCCTTGTAAAGTAAACAAAAAATAATAATGATTACATATATATTACTAAAGCACATTTATTTAATGAGTGGGTTTTTTTTTCTAATACATTGATTATTTAAGAAAAATTACAATTTTTTGCAATTTCTATTTCAATGCTTAATATAGCAAGTGTATTTAAGCGTTTTACACATATATGCATGACCGAAGATAGTTCTTTATTAATTTTAGTTTGCTGAAAGAGATCTCAGTGTAAAAAAAAAACTGGTAACGTAAAAAAAGTTTTAATGGATTTCAGGGCCTGTCCGGGTCAACGGGATATTCCGGTCTAACATTTCTTTTCAAGAACACCAAAGCTTCCGAAAATCATTTCACTAATCTCACTTCAATAGCAGCCTGACGACTACCAGTAGCACTCACTTTGCAGGAGTTTAAATAGCACTCGAATTAGCAAAAAATCAAGTGTTCACGGAAGGTGGTTTTCAACTCAAACAACAGTTAAAGAAGTATTTTTTCCCAAGAGGATTAGTAAAAAGACTTGAGTAGGACCCGCCACAAGTGAAATGAAAGGAATTTTAAAATCTCTTACCGTGAGCTGTTAAAAAATCTATTAATGGAAAGCGTCGTATTTTAAACAAAGAATTGTGACCCACAAAAGTGCTGTTATACAGGGTAATTAACCATAAACTGGGAAAATGACAAAGAACTTCTGAAGCTTATGGTCCTATCTTTTCTCAGAAGAGGAAGCAGCTTTCAAACCCTTGATGACCATGAATGCACATTCCATCTTTTGGATGTTACAGAAATAAAAAAGGAACCGAGATAAAAAAAAAAGCTATTATTCTCTTTCATTACATCACCACTGGGCAAAGTTTCAACTAAGGACCAAGCCTTCTTGTAATTTCTATATGACATCGTTTATCTACAGTTGTGTTGACAATTAGTTAGAGTACCTGATCTCCAGTTTGAGATCTTAAACTCCATCTTTTCATTTGGGTGGTTAGCATTCGTTCTGCAGTTTGCCCTTTTTTGTTAAAATGTAATAAAAATACATGATTACCATGAGAAAAATAAATTGAAAACTGCATTATCGTGGGGCGAAAGTACCGGCGAGCCCGACTTTCGACTGGGATCTTTGCGAATGAATCGCCTGACCAATCGGGAGGCGAGTTTCCGGAGAGCAGCTGAAGTGTCGTGAAGGCTGAAAAATGGCGGGGAAAGGGAGAAAATAAAAAGACTTCCGAGGATAGGAAAGCGAAGTTTCCTATTGGCCGAGCAACTCGACTCTCATTGGGAGTTCGAGTAGGCTCGGGGGCGTGATGAAGGATTGGGAGGGTTTTTCTAGAAAATTGGTATGAAATATTTAGCAGTTGGTAGAGTAAATGGGTAAACCAAATACTCATAGTTATCGATGACATGCCGATAGAAAACATCTATTCTGTCTTTTCCCTGGCCTCTCTTTTACCTGCTTCCCCAATTCTAAAAGAAATGGATAGTCAGCAAAGAGCTTCCTGATTTCGAATACGGCGTCCATTACGCCGAAGGACTTTTCATTCGAGTTATCGTTATCATTAACAATGGGGAGGGGAGTATCTTGACCTTGGGCTGGAGTTGCTGTCTGGGTATCGGGCTTTGAAGTATTTGATTTTAGTTTTAAATTGGTACCTTTAGGGCATCGGCGTAGGAAAAATCCTTTCCGGTGACGTTATTGGGGGCCTTTATTGGGGGGCTTGGGTGATAACATTATTTTTATTTTTATTTCTGTTCTGAATTGGGTCGCCTGTTTTCTTTGTGGTTTGGGGGAATTTTGGGCAAATATACGAACTGGCCAAATGGCCTACTTCCTTGCAATTAATGCAGGTTGGGTTTTCCATTTTTTCCGTTATGCTGCAATCTTTGGTTCTGTGCTGCTGCCCGCATTTCAGCCATCTAGTACTCAAATGACAGTACCTGGACGAATGGTTAAACAAGTTACAGTTGTAACATTGTGTAACCCCCGGCCATCTGTTAAATGTGTCTATCTTAACAATTAAGTGGCAGCAGGTCTTTATTTTGATAATATCGGAGGCCTCCGGTTTATTAGTTAATTACACCATAAAAATGGGGAGTTTATATTTGGTTTTAGAATCTCTCTCTCTCTCTCTCTCTCTCTTCGTCAGTTGGGCTACTTTTTCGACAACGAAGTCTTGATCTGTTAAGTCTTTTTTGATGTCTTTGATATCAGAAGATATCGAAAGACCTTTTATAACAATTTTCCTGAGGCGGGAAGCTGGGGGAGAGGGAATCGTAATATTGTTGACCTTTTTCTGCCAGGTAATTTGTAATAGCTCGGTATTTGTCGGGGTTTGTGGTGAAAATTTTTAAGAATTCACCGGCTAGTTTAAAGGTTAAATCTGGGTATTTTTTTAATAAATCAGCTACTAGGGTGGCATATGTAGTTTCATATTTAAGCATTATCGGAGGGATTTTTGTACGGGATGTCGGTTGTTGAGCCAACAGACCAAGGGATGTTTTCATTTACAAGCAAATAACATTTCGCGAAAGATTTTTCCCATTCTAAATGTTATCTGTATGTTACTTCTAACGCGATCTTTCTAACGAGCCGCTTTTTCAATCGGAATTGAAAAAGTTTATACATTGTAAATTATAAACTTTTTAATATAATTAGTTTGTAGATATTGAAATAATTTTATATTTCTATATTTATATTGTAGAAATATAAATATATTTGTATTGTAATTTTATATTTTTATTTTATATTGTAGATTAATTTTATATGTTTATAATTTTAATATAATTAGTTTGTAGATTGTTGAAATTCAGAAATCTACAGCAACAATGTTTACGATAAAATGCACATTTCGTACGAAAGGAATATTGACAAGTTTTCATGTGCAAGAGCACATTTTAGTGTTTAATCATGCTGGGGCCCCTTCAATCGCTGAAGCCCGGTGCACAGCATCCGATGCACCCCCTCCAGATGGCAGGATGAGATTCTATCTCAAAAAAATTAGTGATACTTATAAAACATTTATAAATTGGGACAATGACAGGTATTTTCCTACACGTGTTTTAAACACAGATGTTCTTTCTTCCTCATAAAAGTTTGAAAAAAGTATAAGAAAAATTTTGAGTTTCTGAAATTATTTTGGTACACTTTGTATTTTTTAAGCAGCAAACGACGAGTTAACAGGACATTGAAATATTTGCTTCTAATCAAAATATTTATCTGAAGGAGAACAGATTCGAAATAAAACAAAAAAAACATTTTAAAAGGAATTCGCAAGTTAGAACAAATATTGTATATGCCTAGCTCCACCATCTTGCTTTTTTTTTAATTATTATTATTATTTGTTTTTTTATTTTTGGTGACCATTCATTTTGAGCCAAATATTTTGTTTGTTGGATGTCACGCTAGATCTAATGTATAACACATAAGAGCGATCTAAAAATGTAAGCAAAATTGAATGAATCTTAAATAAAAATGGAAAAAAGTCCGAAGGCCTAAATTCTTGAAAAATAATAGCTTATAGTAAGGAAAAAACCCTAGATTTTATTTTTTGTGTTTTTGGCTCTAAATGTCATAATAATCACTAACATCAAAGAAGTATTTAAGTATTAAGTATTTATAAGAAATATTCATCACTTAGATTAGATAATTAGAATAAATTAATAATAAATTATTAATTGTAAGAGTTACAATTTTTTTTAAGGCGATATGGGACCATCTTCACAATTATTTATATTTTTAATATTTGATATTTGGCTTTAACTGTATTTAATAAAGGGGTTAATATTTAATAATAATTCCATGCAAAAACTTTAAATTTGTGGCAAAATGTTCTTAAAATTTAAATTTTTGAACTTTTTTTTAACATTTTTTAAATTTTAAGGCTTTTTTAAATATGTTTCTTTTCTATCAAAAAATTTTAAGTATATACCTTATAATATACTACATAAAACTGTGTATGGGTTTTTTTCTGCTGCTGCTCTTTAATTTTTTATTAATTTTTTATACTTAAACTTTCAAAAATTCTCAAAAAACTTGAATTTTGATTTTGAATTTTTTTTAGAAAAGCACTAAGCATGTTAGAGCTAATTCCATGAGTATTTTTACAAAACATACATTTCAAAACATGTATAAAAAATTTCAAACCCATACTTCAATTATCAAAAAAGCTTTAGGGTTTTGAATAATAGTTTATGTACAAGAATTGAACATGGAGAAATATGAATTTGAAGTTTACATTCCGTGAATAGCATGATATAATATTCATCGAATAGTCTGAAACTTTAAGAAATGCTAATTAGCTTATTTAAAACTGCTTACCGTAAAAAATTGCAAAATTGTAGAACAATTAAACAGCATACTGGCATAATGAATATATAGAAGAAAACGAATGAAAAATCAATATTTCATAAACCTTTATTTTAATAATTATTTAAAAAAATAAATACACACACTTTAGAGCAAATGTCAAGCTCAATTTGACAACTCAAATAATGCACAACATAAATAAAAGAAGTTTCTGCTTTTATTTTTTATTTCCATGATTTTAAAAGCCTTCGCATGTTAAATATTATACACGAATGAAAGCAAATTCAAATAACAATTTATAGTTAAAATATATCAAAATCTAAGAATTCAACTTTGCATTTGTTTAAATAAATATTTTAAAATATTTTTTATAAAAGTGTTGAATTTCACCCTCATGGGATATATATATATCACCGAAAACAAATATACAAAAATGAAGGAGTTTTACTGTTCTTGCAAATTAGATTTTTAATTATATGAGTTAATAAAATGATGTTTAGTTTTTTTTTCTTTGGGTAGAATCCATTTTGCAGTTTTAATTTCATTCATAATAATATCTTAAAAAGCACGCACAACTTTTAAATCTTGACCACACCCATTTGCTCTTCCCCAATAAACAATTCACAAACTAGAATTTTTGCATAAACTGACCAACTCTTTCTTAAAATGATTTGTTAATGCATATATAATGCAACATATGTTAGTCTCATTTGAGCGTGATAGAAAAATAATTGATCATTTTTTTTATCAGACACTTTTTTAGCAGATGATCTGAAATGTGGGCGTGTCAGATTTGTTTTGTCTGCTGTTTAGTATCAAATATTGCTCCATAACTTGATAAAAAAATGCAGATAAAGCTTTGAAATTTTGCAGACATGTTTATAAAGATTCGAGGTATCAAATAACCAATAAAAATATTTTCGATATTTTGATGATTTTTTGGGTACCATATCGTCTTAAATTTCATTCTGTGAGTACTATTGTGGAAATCACAGATTACCACAATAGTATAATAAACGCCTTTTGGATTCCCTTTTTAGTGAAAGGCTGGTGGACAAGCCTCTATGATTTCCTAGCCCTTATAAATTTAAAATTTGATATTTCTGATGCTAAAATGTTTATTGAAAACAACTTTCTTACTACTGTTTGTAAAAGCAAATGTTAACAATAACAAGGGCATCATGACATCATCCACGTTATCTTGACATTGAGTAACCTATAAAAACACAACACTTATCTAAAATGTCAATTTTCAGGATAAGTTCAACAATAATAAAATATATTACTGATCATTATATAAAACTTTTAAGCAAACCTTTTTTTTACCCTAACGTCAATAGTTTTTCGGAGTGCAATTTCTTTTAACTATTCAGGAATGCTTCGTTAAAGGAGAACTTTGAATTAAATATCGAACCCAAATAATATTTTCAAAAAAATATATTTTTTCAAAAGTGGATCTTAAAAGAGCAAATAATATTGGTCTGGCAACCTCTTAAGGCATTTTATGAATATTACGTGAAAGAAGGAACATCAAATGCATTTTCGAATAGTTGGATGCAATATTATGCTTCAAAGGCATTCTTCTATTTTTCATTTACTATACAAATAAACAAATATTTTATTGCAAAGAAAATTTCCTGTTTAAGTGTTTCCTATTTATAGAACTAAGTACTTCAGCCATATTAGGAGTTTTAAAATAGGAAAAGAAATGAAAAATATATCAAACTCTTTAAATGTAGAAATATTTTCCAACTTCAAGGTTATATATAATTTTATCAAATAAATTATAGTTTTAAAAAACTAAAAAGCACCTTCTATAGTTAATAGAACTAAGTTTTAACTTAAACTCTTAGTCGCCAAATCTGGAAAGGGGATCTGCAATTAAGATGCTAGATGCGGGATGAGATCTGAATATTGGAGATCATTAATCCTAATGATTCTGATCAGGACAATGGAGTAAAATTATTGTATAGTCATCGGTCCTGGGCAAGTGTGAGCAAAATTTTGAATTAATCTGACCTTTTAAGTGGGTAAACATATTGTGAGTTCAAAGATTCCTTTACATACAATGAAGCTTAGAAAAGGGTGTTAAAAAGGGTGTTTCTTCAGAATATCATTCAACGCAGCAATTTTAAGGATTTGAGAAACTGGAAATGCGTGAGTTCAAATCTGGAAAAAACCAATATATGTAAACTATACTAGCTTTGTGACGGGTGCTTACGCGTTTCACTAACCTTCTCTCACATCTTTAAAGATTTTATTTATATCAACCAATCTTCCGAGAGCCAAAAGTGTGACTTATGCAAACAAGATAGTTTCGGGTTTAGCGAGTTCGAAAAAGATATAAAAGGGAAAATGAAATGAAGAGAAAGAGGATGATTACGAGGTTGATTAAGAAGGTGATTCTGAGAGATTAGTTTATCTAGTGGAAATATATTCGTCGGGAGAAGACGATTGAAAAGTGTTCATTAATTCGGTTCGGGACGGAACTGAAAGATATTTAAGATTGAAGCCGCTCCTTAAAGCAATCCAGAATTAGAGAAACCTGCCTTAAGAAAAAGGTATCAGGTCAGTTATTTTCATAAATTAAATATAAATGCGTAGTTTGATTGTATACGTTATTCTCCGTGGTTTCAGTTAGTATTCCGTCGTTCATAATCAGATTCTTCTCGCACTCCACTGTAATTTGTTGTTCTTATAGTCTGAATAATATTTGTGTATTTCTCAATTAAGAAAGATAAATAAATAAGATTGATTTATTAATTTAGTTGTAATTAATTATGGATCCAACATATTCAGATTTAGATAATATGCGAAGGGAGTTAATAATCATAGGGGTAGCGAAAGGCTACGACAGCTTTCATGAAGAAATTTTTAAGCAATACCAGTAATTTATCATTAACTTTTGTCGTTAAGTTTGAGATTTATTCTACACTAAAATGAAAACAATTAAAGAGAGAAGTGATGTTTTTTTTTAAAAAAAAGAAAGTATTAATTTACACTTTTACGAAAATAAGGTATCAGATAATAAGTGAGCTCTTTGTAGACAACTGTGCTACGCAGTGACTTGTGACGTAGTTTGGTAGTGGCGCTGTGATCAACTTTGTGTGGAGGTACCTCACTATTCAGTAAATCTTGCAGACTAAAGACGTTTTAAAACATCATAGCTTAGCCCAATCATTGTTTTGTGAATTTCTTTGCTTACCTATCATTAATATGGTCAGTCGTCGTCGTCTAGATCATAGGTTCGAATCTTTTTTGAACTGGCACCCTCTTTTCTAGTGAATATTTCGATACCGCCCCCTACCACTCTAGAGAAATAAGTGTACATCATACATGGTGAAAACATGAGTTAAATTTTTTAAATATTCTCTTACTAATAGAATATATTTTAAATGATTTATATTTATTAATTTAATTTTTTTGTAAAGTTTTACTTGCGATCTAAATATTTATACTTGCGTATCTAAAATAGCTATTGCCACAAATATATTTAAATGTATAATATATATATATTTTAGCCATAGATAGAATATTGTTGGAACTAAAACGCTATTGAATTTCTTCTTCATTTAAAAGGGTGGAATAAAAAAGTTTTAGCTTACCTGTTATAAAAACAGGCAAAGGTTTTGATGATACGAAATAATTCATAATAAATTATTGCTTTCAAAATAAATATGAATTGACAGTTTCCGCCTTTAAAAAATCACACTTTAATTCCTGGTTAACATATTTAATTATATTTCTTGGATAATATACGTAATGAAATGCAGTGGACAAAACATTTTTCTTACTGCTCACAGACAAAAACAACACATGCACTACAGAAATTAAAAGGCACTATATCGTTCAATTTAATGTAGGTCTGAATGTAATGTAATATTTAAGTTTTTCATTCATTTCCCGAACTACCGAAGTATGTGAATTTCGTACATGGATCGGAATGATTTAAATACATACAATTAACATAATGTAAACTGTATTAAAGTGTACTTTTGTTAGTACATAATAAACGTGTTTTTTTTAGTCTTTTTGTATTATATTTGGTTAATCTGCCCAAGCCCCTCCGTACCATCTCAACGCCCCACTCCCAATTTTCTTTGGGTCTTTTATTGACCCCTGAAAGCCTCAAACCACAAGGAAGCGTTATAGCCCACGTTGAGAACCTATGGTCTATATGAGGCCAAAAGATGGTGGACAGTTGGAAAACTCGAGGTGAGCCAATCACAGGCTAAATGCTATTGTGGCCTCTGGGTTTTTGAGAAATGTGGTGTCTACTCTGTGGAAAGGTTCATAGAGATAGGAACAGTGGTCCTCCAACCTAGTAAGGACTATAAAAGGGAAACACAATGCCGGCTCAAAACCATTATTTAAGACTTCTGGCTGAAATGGAAAGGTTTGTGACAGCAACACAACTGTAACACAACCTGCATAATGCAACTAGAATATCCTTTTCATGGATAACGGTCGGCCAGAGACTTAATGTAGGTGGCCTGTGTGCCAGGTGCTCTTAGTCTCCATTGACTGTGAACCACAAAAAGGACCATCTAACATGGTGCTAAAAACACCTGTCTTGAATAGAGGATCATTAGGAGTGGGTTCTCTTCAGTGATGAATCATGATTCAGTCTGGACAGGGACTCGAAACGTGTTATCAGGAGAGAATCGATATTGGCCCTCTAACATTGTCGAAAAGGACAACTATGGTCGAATTGGTCCGATGGTCTGGGCAGGCATCATTGCAGATGGGTATACCTATCTTTATGTGTTTGGTAGAGGTACCTTGACAAGCCAGTGGAACAAGAACTAGATCCTTTCATACTAGACCAGACTTTTCTACCGATAATATGAAGTTAACTTCATTTTTATGAACAATAACGCACGCTTACACAAGTCCCTGTGGGTGAATGAATACCTCCAATCGGAGGATATTCAACAATTGGAGTGACTTCCGATGTCCCCTGACCTAAATCCAATCGAACACGTACGGGAATTCCTTGAATATTCAATTGCAGCTCGAAGACCAGTTCCAAAGAACATCTATGACCTCAAGAGTGACTTGGTGCAAGAGTGAATGCTTTTGTTACAGGGGTTGATAAAAATCCTGGTAAACGGTATGAAACACGATGCTGTTAGAAGCGATCATACACTCTATTAGACATGTTTTTCTCTGACATATAGGGTGTCGGTCAGCTGCTGTACTGGACAAGTGACCAGTTTCCTAATTTAGGGTGCTTGTTGTGCTGATTTTTGTTTTCCCTTTTATTGGTCTTATAGCGGACAATATTTTAGCCAAGCTTGGTTTTATTTGCTTTGTTGGTTTTCTTTTTATTTAAAAAAAAACATTTGTCTGTTTAATTATTTTCACCAGTGTAATTAATACTTTAATAATAAAAAAACTTTATTTGTGTAAGAATTCTTACTTACCACACGTTGTGTGTGTGTGTGTGTGTGTGTGTGTGTGTGTGTGTGTGTTGTGTGTGTGTGTGTGTGTGTGTGTGTGTGTGTGTGTGTGTGTGTGTGTGTGTGTGTGTGTGTGTGTGTGTGTGTGTGTGTGTGTGTGTGTGTGTGATCCATTAATTAACTTGTTTGAAAAAAAATATAAATGTTAACATTCTCAATTTTTATCCATATTTTCTAAAATAATTTATTAGTAACATACAGATGTTTTTACATAAATCTAGGTCTTGTATATTAAGCGTATTTTGTTTTTGAAAAGTTAATATATATATATTTATATTGTAATTGTAATTGTAAGGATTATATGTATTTGTAATTGTAAGTATTATCCTGAATATATAAATGAGCATCGCAAACATGTTGTAACAGGCAATTTAAATATTGCTGAAGATAATACTCTAAGAGAGATAATGTCAAAAGGTACTAGCTATAGATTAATGATCTCCAATAACAATAATGCCATTAAAAAAAAATTTCTAAAGATATTTGTAACTTTATTACTAAATTAGCAATTAAATACACTTTTCCTATTGAAGCTTTTAATGAATTTAAATGCAATGTTTTAAAAGAGTTACTGAAAAATAACTATAAAACTGATTGTGAATTAATTTACAAAAATATTAAGCATCAGATTGTAGAACTACAAAAGAATTTCATTATTGTTTATGTTGATAAAGTTCCGGGTAATTATGCAATTATTTGCAAATGGTTGTATGCTGATATGCTAAATAGACATTTTCATAATAATAATGCTTTTAAAAAATCTAATTCTAGCAATAGAGAAATTTTTAATCGAATTTCTGCTTTTTATAAAAAACTAGATTTACGCATTTCGGATATTAAATTCCCTCATATTTTCCTAACTCCAAAATTTCATAAAAATCCTATTAAATTTAGAACTATAACAAACGGCTTTAAAACTTATATTACACTTCCGGGTAGAAAGCTACAAAAGATTATTCAATCCACATTAGACAGTATTGATAGTTCGATTATAGTTAAGAATAGTTTAGATATCATTAAATATATGCAAGATAAAAAAATTATCTCTATTCACACCTATGACTTTGAAGATTTATTTAATTCCATAGATATTGGGACATGGTTAAAATTCTCAAAATAGCCTATAACAAATATTCTTTGAATAAACTAATTAAGTATGATAAATATCTTTCTATTAATCATCAGGTTCTATATGAAAATTATATTTTTCACAATAACTCTTATTATCAGCAAATTAAAGGTCTTTCACAAGGATTAAGTAACTGTAATATTTATCTGCACTTTTATGAATATGATAGCATTAGTGTCGATTCTTGTTACTTTTTAGATACATAGATGACTTAATCATCTTGACTAATATAGTAAATTATGTTCCTAGTTTTAAATATTATCCCCAATATCTGAAATTATTAAAAACCAATTATAAGGAGGACTCTGCAAACTTTTTAGACCTACAATTAATTGTTAAGAATAATATACTAATTAGTAATATTTTTGATAAAAGGGACTCTTTTGATTTTGACATTATTAAAATGCCTTTTGGGGGAAGTAACCCACATCTATCTATTTTTAGAAATGTTATCTTAAATTTTATAAAAAGAAACAACGATTTAGTCACAGATAATGATGTTAAGCAAAATAATTTTAAGCTATTCTGCAATAATTGTATGGAATACAACTATCCAAGTAAGTTCATTTTTAAATATATTTCTAAGTTATCTCTATAATTCTCCTTTTTAATGTTTAAGTATTATTCTTTGATTTTTCTACCTCTGTTTTTTTATTTTTTTTGTTTGTTTTGTTTAATTACAAAAAAAACTATCCAGAGGGCGCCACTATTTTTGTTTTGTTTTTACAAATTTAACACGTCATCTTTAACGGTCATTTGGCGTGGTTGCTCTTGTACGTACAGATCTTTTTTCAGCTCTCCTGATGTTTGCATTTTTTCATATAAGTTTTTGCTTTATTTTTCCTTTTCAAAATTATTTTTATTTGTATTTTGTTAAGATTCCTTTCCTTTCATATTTTCTATTATGTTTTTATTATTTTTATTTTATTTTTCTGTTGATTGCAAATTACACGTGGTTGGTTTTAGGCCTAACTTTTCAATATGGTTATGTTTTGCTATTATGGCGAAAATTTCTGCTGAACGGGGAAGGTTGGATCCATAAAATATATTTAACCCTAATTTTGCTATTCCTAATTCAGCAACAGCTTTAGAAATAATAAGTCTTCGTTTTAGTCTGTTGACTCTTCTGGTTTCTTACATTTTAAAGTTCTAATTCTGTTTCCTTTTATACATATGCTTAGTTAATTCTTGTACAATAGACTTTTCCATCATTTTTTAAAGTTGTGTTTCTTGAAATCTGGTTTAAATCTTCTAGCTTTGTTAGTGATATAATTTTGTATTATCAATTTTATTATGCCTTGTATTTTTTTTCATTTTATTTACTATATATATATATATATATATATACAGTCGACTCTCGATAATTCGAAGTTGGAGGAACCAATGAAAAACTTCGAATTATTAAGAGTTCGAATTATCAAGGAGGTAAAAAAAACTACCAAAATACTCGAAAATAATTTTTTCTAACACATTTAAATTTGAAACTATATAATAAAACAGCTGTACATAGGTATAATATTATTTTAAAGTAATTTTTAAAAAGTACATTTTATTCAATTTTAATATTAGACAGAAGTTAAAAGGCTTGTATTAAAAGAATACATTTAATACATTCATACGCAATCCTACGCATCTCTTCTTCTCAATAATGGACCATCCTTTCTGAACACACATGCATTTCGCTTCGCCACGTGGTAAGCAAAATATATGGACGATGACTGAGGTAGGTCTATTGTCTTCTTGAAGAAGGAAGGCAATAAAAGTGTATTTTCTCCTGATGAACCAGAAAACACTAAGAAGGAGTAGCAGAGAGTTCATTAAAAGGGTTATGTTACAGGGAGACACGCAGAGACAATACAGCACAAAACTTGTAATCTCCAACGTTGTTTGCTACAGGGCTGTATATGATAGTGACTGTTCGAATTGTCGAAAGTTTTTTTTTAAGATAACTTCGATTTATCGCGTATTGTAGTCTGGCCAGCCACAGAGTTTACTTCGAATTATTGGGTGAGAGTATATATATATATATATATTTGTAAAGTGTGATTGCAAAATCAAAACTTGCCCTACTTTATTTTACCAGAGTATGCCATTTTTTCATCTTTTCTAAAACCAAAACCTCTGAGCATTTTTCTCGGATAGTGTCCATTGCAAAATCTTTCAAATCTGAAGCATGCAAATAAATCTGCCAGAACTAAGAATTGCAGCACATTTTCGGCAGTGGTGTTGCTTTTCAAGAGGTCTTTGTCTACTATTTTCAGTCCTTCTAATTCATATTTGTCTGCAGTATGCAAAAGGTTCCCAGGCTGAACATCAGGGAGGTTTTCAATATGTCCAGTGTACATATATGTCATAAAGGCCCGAAGAACAGAAGCATCAATGTGCGGGATGTATACTTCGTTGTCACCCGTTTTTTTCATCTCATTCGAGAATATGGCATGAAAAACAGACCATCTTGTGGACAATATATTCTTGTGAGAAGGGATCGTAAGGGATCCGCATTTGAATTGTACATAAGGGAAATAAGAAGTCTATTGTTTCAAATGCCGATGGAGCAGGAAAGCCTACACCAAGTCCATATGACCTTTCCGCATAAGAATGTCACAAAATAGGTCTTGATCTCCAAACAACTGCCCTAAGGAAGTGCCCCAGCAGTTTTGAAGATGAGTAGGAGAAGAAGGGAGAGGTAAAGAAAGACTATCCCCTGCTGATCGCTTCTAAGGCGCACCAAGGCGATCTGAAGAGCCCTGGGTCTCTTGCACTGTAAAAATAGGCCAGAACTCTTAACTGCGTACAAGTGGTGAGCAGGAGAGTTTCGCCACATCAGATTCTTATTAGCTTTGTGAAGGGAATGAATTTCTGAATGGCTCAAGACAGATGAACTGGGGTTAGAGGGAGATCACAACCTCTATCAGCTAGCTCATCAACTGCCTCGTTTCCAGGCACACCCACATGCGATGGATGTCTTCTCATAATATGTCCACATAAGATGTCTTCTCATCTAATAAGAAGGCAAAATCATCTGTTGACTCCCTCAGGTGACCTCTTTCTCTCTCTCTCTCTCTCTCTCTCTCTCTCTCTCTCTCTCTCTCTCTCTCTCTTAGACTGATTTGATAATAAAGAATTATTCCATGATGGAGGTCATATTGCGTAAATGATATATATAATTCTAAATAACTAATGATTTTCTCTGATCAGTTTTCCAAAATTAACACTTTTAGATTCGTTTTTCTTTTCAAACAAGAATGAATAAAGGTTTTTTTATTGAATTTACCTTTAATGTAATTGTAAAAACAGACTGAAACCTTTGTAGCAGACGATCGATGAAAAATTGTAAGGATTTCTTTTTCTTTGCATATTGGTACCGTATACGAAACCGTCCATTCTGAGTTTAATATAAATTCAGATTCTTAGTAATTTTCTGCATAATCGTTCAAGGTTCTTCTTCGAATTGCCCTCTAAAATAGAAGATCCTCATTGGGCGAAAAAGTTGATTCAGACATTTTTGTCTCACGTCCATTGCAAAGACAATGTCATTGTTCGGCGCCAATAATGATCTTGTGCACAACCACTGATCACAATTTAAATTTTGTTGCAAGCCCAGGTAAATTTGAGCAATAAAATTTACATCAGTTTCTACTAAATTAAAAAAACTCTCCTGAAAGTAAAATATAACTTCCAGCATCTGCGTCCAAACATCCATCACCGATTTTTAATTGCGTCTCTGCATAATGTTCCGAATTTACGTCGTTATGAAAATGCACTCTCATATTCGTTTTCAGATTGAATTTTTCAACTTTTGCCCATAAACTTGATGATTTAATACAGGCACTGATTTTATCTGCAGGTGACTCCTCTGGATTACTGAGAGAGTTTGTTGGAAATCACCAGCCATTATAAAACGACCATTCCTCCCGTAATATCTGTACTATCTCGCAAATCCTAAAGAGACCGATTTAATGCTTCTATAGCTTTCTTATGATGCATCGTACTTTCATCCCACACTAAAGCTTACATTGTCGAAGCATCCTTCCTCGAGAGTTATTTTCGCTGAAATTGCAGATGGGTGAATCTTCAAGTGCAAGATTCAATGATCATTTTAAAACGAAACGTGCATAGTATGACCGCTGGTCAGAAGTGTCATGGCTATACCGGAAGAAGCCACAACAACTGCTATCTTATGGTTTTTTCTGACGGACATTAATAATAAGTTTAGCAAAATCGTTTTTTCCCGTTCCTCCAGGAGCGCAGAGAAAAAAAATGCAGCATTGTCGGATTCAATTTCACGTAACACTTGATGGAAAATGTGATTTTGTTCTCCATTTAATTGAGGGATTAATTCTGTTACTTGATGCTGCAATGCTATAAAATCGTAATCGAATTCTCAAGCAATTTCATTATCGAAGCCATTACCATCGACTCATCTCGGACTAATCATTTCAAAATCAGCTAGTTCTTTCCAATCATTGTGGAAACCTTATTTCTAATTATTATTGATTGTTTCGTTATAGATGTGTTCATTGAAAGTCATATCTGCATATACTTGCTGCAGACATGACGAAATATCCTCCGCCATGTTTTCTTCGTACTTATCCCAAAGGTTTTGAGGATTAGAAAGACCGAGATGATATAAGTATTGCGTAAAGTTTCCTAATTTTATTCGGTGTTTGGCATTGTATAGCTTCCTCCATAGTAATATCTAGTAACACTTCTTAATAATATCTCCATATAAAATATCTAAGTTTGTAACGAATGGTAATAGAGCGCCCTCTCCTGGCCGTGTGGACACTTAACCAGTCAGCCTGCATTATCGGGGAAGAAAGGATGTACCAATGTCCACCGCGCAAAATCCTTAGTATTTGTATAGATTTTTCCTGTTTTTATGTAATTGTAACTGTGCTCAATTAGAATGTGCCACAAATTAAAATTATTTGACCTAGCCGCCGGAGTTATTTTTGAATATCTGTTATAAAAAATGGCGCCCAACTTACGACCCGAACAGTTATTTAATTTTTTAATATGACTACTCGTCTAACAAGTTATCTTCAATATTCTGAACTGCTAGTTCATAAATAAGTTTAAAAATGTAATTTCTGAAATTGTAGCTACCGCCTACGAAGAAATTTTCGGATTACTAGAAAATTTATATTTCCTGCCGGGAAATTAGAAACTTTGCATTGCATTCGTCTTCATGGAGCATCAGCTAAGTTTTCTTTTCTTTTGTTTTGTTTTCTGATTCATTTTGATCTTTTATTGAATTTTACTTGTGTTTTTATATTTTATGGTATGCCGGCTAGGTGGCGTGGTTGGTCTGTCGCTCGCCTTCTACACCCAAGGTTGCGGGTTCGACCCTGGCCCAAATCGGTGGGTTTTCTTGATGCAGAAAATCGACAGCGGCCAAGTCGTATGATTATACGGCATGTGAAAGATCCTTAGAGTGTCTGTTTGGCTTGGATACTCTCGGCAAAATTAAATCCAAGTACAAAGTTCGTATCGTCAAGAGCTCAGGTGCCTCTCTCTGTGGAGGAAACTGGGCGTCAAAATTGCTTGCTGTAATTGGTATCGCCTATATGGTGCAGCGCTAAAAAGTGGTACCAGCTCTTGGGGAATGAATGTACTAGGTCTGCAAAGGTTTAAAATACCAATGCGCAGCCCATTGATAAAAAAAAATATGTTATGGTATAAATATATAATAACCATGATTTATTAGTCTATTTCATTTGAGCAATTCTTTTCCCTAGTAAGGAAACTCTTTCTAATTTTGTTCATTTTTCACACTGCCTGAGATTTATGACTATTAGTGTACTTGCTTGGGGAACTTCTTACCCCCACTTCTGACCTTGAGTTTTCACTGCTTGTTGAACGAACTAGACGTTTTGTTAATAAGGTTTTCCCCCTCCCCCGATTTTCTGGCCTGGTGAAAATTAAACATTCTTTTTTTTCTCCTGTTCATTTTACTTGGAACTCAGAATACAGCACTCACTATTTGTTTTGTAAAGTTAGTTTATCCTCCATATTTTTCACTTTTTTTCTGCTGACTTTTTTTTACTTATGATGTCAGAGCTTCACGGAGATTGATATTTCCTATTTAATATTATAATTGCCTGTGTTTTTTGATTGAAATTTAGTGTTATGATATTGTGTTTTATTTCTAACTATATTGAAGAATTTTGATCATATATAAAATATATGTGAATTTAAATGAAAGAATTTTTTTTTTTTTTTTTTTTTTTTTTTTTTGTTAACAAAAAGTAAAGTAGAAAAGTATTTTTATTTTTATTCAAAAGATTCATTCATAGGTTTTTATTCGACTTTGAATTTCAGCAGAATTTCTTTTATATAAGAATTATTTTTATTTTCAAAGATAAATTTTTGTATTCAGTCAAATATCTACAAAACAGTATTTTTATACCTTCAAAGGAATAGTTTATATGTTGTTTTGGTAAAGTGCATCAGAATATCTATTTATCTGAATTTTCATTTTGTTTCCGAAGTATAGATTTTGTATCCTGTCAAACATGTATAATATATTTTTTAATAGTATTGTGTTCGAATATCCAAGTTCGAATAGTTGATGCTCAATTATAAAGGTTAACTATTTGAAAACTAAACTAACAGCATTTAAGTGGTGGCTGTTGAACTTTATAATTGACCCTTTTTTTTTCAAAAGTTAAAAACAATGGCGTATTTTGCTGAAGTGCTCAAAGAAGACTTAAAAACACTAGCTACAGAATTGGGCCCTGAAGTAAGAGAAAAAAAAGAAATAGTCCAGTCATATTAGGGTTTTGCTGCGGAATGAGAGATAATAAGCTGAAAATTTGTATAGACCTTTATTTTGTCACTCTAAATGTTGTCTCAAAAGTCTCATAAAATCTCGTGTCCGCGTCTTAAGATATTCAAGGTCAAAGGTCAAGAAAATCGGGTTTTTGCAAATATCTCGTTTCCTATGGCTTTAATGGTATTTACATTGATAATAAATAATGTAGAAAATAAAGTTTTCTATAACTTTAATTGAAACATTTTTTTATACATCACACCGTTTTTGAGATAGATGGCGCTGAGCGCGGAGCGCTTAATTATCTACAGCATAACGCAAGGTCAACCGTTAGTCACATTATATAATACGCCGTATAAAGTCTATAAACCTTAAAAATATATATAGTTACGAACATTTGACATTTTTTATTTATTATTACATTACATTTATTAATAGTTTTCATTCAGCAAGTATTTATTTCGTTTATAACACTTACATGTTCGCGTAGTTCTAAAGTTGTTGACAAATATGCTTAATGTATTTTTTAATTATATTCCATAATTATAAATACTAATTACATTTAAAGTACTGAACAAAATAAAGCAAGTAATTTTTAATTATATTTTTACTTAGAAAAATCGTTTTATATAATTATTACAATTAAAATTAGGATGTGTGAAGAGGTTTCACAAAATTTTTAATAATAAGATGAACATGAATATTATTTTTCTTTCTTCCTCTTCTTCGTTGTCTTCCGGTCACTCGAAAATTTCCAATTCATTCTCATTATTTTCGTAGTGAAGGGTATTTGTCTCCAAATCTAGAAGGATTTCGGGATCAAAAGTGCAATCTTCATCGAGATCGCTCTCGTGTCGTGAAGCATAGAAGCAAGCTTGCCCATTATACAGGCCACAAGCTGAAGAACATTGCAACCCCGATTTCCTACATCCACATCGTGAGCCACGACCATTTTTGCAGTTGTAAAATATTGTATTGAGTTATTCATCTGGAGCAGGCGGTAATACTGTCGTGATCGATTCCAAGAATTCATTCCGCAGAATCCAACCACATTCCTGGGGTTCTAAATCATTCCCTAACCAAATTTAAACTTGATAATATACACTGTTGATGTGTTGATGAGCCTCTTTACTTGTTGGTGGAAGATTGGATAACTGTACGGGTTTGTTGAGTTTTGTTGACTTGATGAATTGAATGTAATGAAAATTATTAATACTGTTCTCAGATTTTGGAGCATTGTATATCGCCAACAAGACTCGTACTACATTTTCATGTAATGTTTGTACAGGACAGTTTTCTTCTTGGAATACTTGAACTAGTTGATCCAAATACGGAACATTCTCTAATATTCTAATGAAATTTTTTTTCTGGTTTTTAAAAAATGTAGATTTTGTGTCATAGCCACTAAATGCGTGCAGAAATAAAATGTGCTTTTTACAGTGAGAATATTTATCAAAACTTTTTGAAGAGCATTTTTGAGTTTTAACATTCCATTTGCCAACTTTTTAAAGAACTTTTCTTCTTAATGTGCTTGAATACGCCCAATCAAAATGAGGAGCAAATCAATATCTTCTCCTACTATGACGGCAGTCCTGTAATGTTCGAATTCTTCAATAGCTGTTTCATCTGCATCATCTCTGACCTGTTTTGCCGTGATATCAACAAATTCTAATTTTCCAATCAACATGTTAATAAAATATTTTTTATTACTTCGATTCGACAAAAATTTCTCTTGTCGAATTGATGCGATCATTGTTTCGTCGAAACAAACTTCATTCAATTTTGATAAAGTAGCAGTTCTTAGCTGTCTCATTGCTTTTATGTTCTTGCTATAGTCCGAGTATTTATCAAATACAACTACAATTTTAGAATCATAATATTTTTGTAAATATTTTACGTATTTATCTAAAATTATCGAAAAAGTATCGTCTTTACTCCATACGACGCGATGCAGAAGAAACCCACCATCGATAATGTACGTAACAATATTTTCATTGAAGTCGAAATCGACAGGAGTCATATTGTCATATAATATCGCTTTCGTGGTATTTCACATAACATAATTATCAAATAAAGCAAATGAATATGGACTTAGTTCATATTGGAGATATTCTTGAATATTACATTCAAACTGTTTGCTTTCAGTTATTGTTTGGAAGAATAGCAATAGATCAATTGAAACTCTACAACCTTTAATTTTGACAGATTTGTTGACAATCGAAAGCGATAAAACCTTATCGGATCGTTTTCACCTTATTTCATGAAATTTTAAACCAGTTATCTTTACCAATGATTCTAATCCGATTTCATAGGCTTTGTGACAATTAATTTGATCATTCCCAACCATTAGAGAAGCTAAAGATACCAATTGTTGCGTATTTAGAAAGAGATTATGAAGTGTAAACCATTCAATTAGCTCACTTACATCAGTATTATCTCTTTTTACTCTTGAATCCTTATTATTAACGTGTTGTTCAGTAGAGTTTAAAGAAATGGTATAAAACTTCTCCATCTCCTCACAAATTGTATTTGTAGCGTACATAGCAAACGCACATCTACATAAAACACTTTCTTGCGTACTTCGACCGCAAGATACTCAGACTTCTGTCTTCATAGATTTCATTAGACTGTGTTCGATAACCATATCTGTCCATGTACCAGAATTAAACTTCTCTGTTCGTTTCACGGTGGAGAATCCATTTTAAAAGTTTTTAAAAGTCTGTCCATCCATTGTATTTTAGAAATCGATCATATCTTGAAGATAGAAATGTGCAGACTTCGCTTACAAAAAATGACCACTAGCATGAAAATACAGCAGCTTTCTTCGTACAGCATTAGGTTTTTTGAAAAGTCCCAGTCTTTCAGCGCGAATGAAGTCGGGTGCTATTTATATCATTTCGAAATATTGCACCCATAACTGTGCTGTAAGACATCGAGCTCTTAATTCATTCAGTTTATTCTGAAAGGGATCAATAAATAAGTTTGAGTTACGTACATACTCTTCAACACCTTCATAGGAAACATTTCGGCAATTGATTTATTCAGTTAATTCATTTAACACACAATCTTCAATCTTAAAATGTCTTCGAAGATCCTCATTGATAATGCAAGTCGTAATAATGTATGACCTCTGATACTTCTTGAAAAAGCGTGACCATTCAACATTTTATCGACTGAATTTGTTGCATATATTTTACCTAGAGCTTCTTTTAGTCCACTTCCGTATATCCTATGGATCCAAGAAAGGACATGAGCATATGAAAAAACTCCTAATTTAACAACTATCTTACAAAATTCTGAGTTAGCATCTGATACAGCAACTATTTCACATGCTTTAGAGTAGAGAGTTTGATCAAAAGTATAAACACGTTTTTAGGGCCATGTAGTTTGGCAATATTTGCCACACAAAGGAAAGTAGTATAAAATGTGTCAACGTTACTGGCATGATGATCAATAAAAGGAAGAAACATAACCTGAGAAGTAGAAAAAGCCTTATTATATTTAGTGAGCTGTTCCAGAAAGCCATTCCACGAGGAAACGAGGAAATATTCTAAGAACAGATGAGGGTTATTAAAAAAATATACTTGATTAAGGAAAACTATTAATAAATGTAATGTAATAATTAATATAAAATACCAAATGTTTGTAACTATATCTATTTTTAAGGTTTATAGACATTATACGGCGTATTATATCATGTGACTAACAGTTGACCTTGCGTTATGCTGTAGATAATTAAGCGCTCCGCGTTCAGCGCCATCTATCTCAAAAACGGTGTGATGTATAAAAAAATGTTTCAATTAAGTTATAGAAAACTTTATTCTCTACAATATTTATAATAAATGTAAATACCCTTAAAGCCATAGGAAACGAGGTATTTGTAAAAACCCGATTTTCTTGACCTTTGACCTTGAATATCTTAAGACGCGGACACGAGATTTTATGAGACTTTTGAGACAACATTTAGAGTGACAAAATAAAGGTCTATACATGTTTTCAGCTTATTATCTCTCATTCCGCAGTTGACCCTTTTTTTTGTCTAAGATGACTGGGCTAAAACGAGCCTTGCAGTAGTCGCATACGATGTGTAACACCGGACATGTTATCGTGGTAAATTCGTAATAGCAACTTAAATCCTGAAAAAATGAATTGAGTATGATTGGAAATAATTTTCTATGGAATTATTATATATTTAATGAAAATTTTATTTAATTAACACAAGGAGTAATGCAATTTTTTATCAAAAATAATTATTCTTGTTCAATTTGGGGAAGAGCGGTAATGATAACTTATGATAACTAAAATATGACATATATACTTGTGACTTCAAAGTACTCACATGTCCATACATTGAGGATAATTCAGAATCACACAGAAATTGAACTCTAAAATAAAAATTTCACCTGTAGAATTATCACACACATCCTGAAGAAGAATATGCAAATTACAGGAAACCACCAAATGGCGCGGATAGTACGTCACAATGACGAGAGTGTAAAAGAGGGGTATATAAGGAATGGTGACAAAGAAGTAAAATTGTTCACAAGCGCTTTAAAAGCCTTTCAGTGCAATAACCGCATAGTTATGGCACATAGGAAGCATTTGGAAGATTTTTTACGTGGCAGAATTATCGGACGACGGGAATGTGGACATACCCAGCTGGAAGTATCCGAGGAACTTGGAAACGCCCAGAGTGTCATCACCAGGCTTTGTCAACGATTCCAATATGATGGTAATGTGAGTAGATGTTACAGCACAGGTCGCCCCCGAGTTACAACGCCAAATAAGGACCGGTATTTGGCAGTTACTGCCAAAAGAAACAGATAAGCACAGCATCAGACCTGTCTCGTCAGTTCTCTTCAGCTACCGGTACGACAGTTTCAAGGCAGACCGTGTACAGACGCTTAGGGCACATTGGTCTATATGCTCGTAGGCCTGTCAGATGTGTTCCCTTACCGCAACTCAGTGTCGACTGCGATTAATCTGGAGTAAAGAGTTGTGGACACCGCAACAGTGGTCTTGTGTAATGTTTTCCGACGAGTCCAGGTTTAGTTTGCAGTCTGATTCTCGCCAGACTTTCATATGGAGAGCCAGGTATCCGTTACACCCAAGAGAACACCATTAAACGACACCGTTACGGTGGTGCAGGATGGCTCGTTGGGGAGGAATTATTCTTGTTCCAGAACTGACCTGCATGTTCAGAGTGTAACGATGACAGGCCATATCTATCGGGATGTCATTCTGGAAAACTATGTACGTTTGTTTCGGGGCGCCATGGGTGCTGAATTTCTGTTTATGGATGACAACGCCCGTCCTCACCATGCAAACATTGTAGACGAATGCCTTCACTAGGAGGATATCACCCGTATGGATTGGCCAGCATACTCACCGGACTTGAATCCAATAGAGCATGTGTGGGATATGCTTGGCCGATGAACTGCAGCCCATCAACCCCTCCCACCTGTCTACCGGAACTTCGGAGGGCATTGCTTGATGAATGGTGTAATATTCCCCAAGATCAGATTGATAGTTTGATACTCAGCCATGCGTAGGCGTTGTAAGGCCTGTACTGCATCGTCCGGAGACATACTCCGTATTAACCATCGTACTAACCATGTTATACTGTTTTTTGTAAATAGGTTATTTTTTAAAATTTGCTCCAGGGAGTAAAAATCGCATTTATAATTATTTATATCAAACATATAACATCTTTTTTGCTCTTTACCTTTTGTTTAATAAATAGACTTTACAAATAAGTCAAATTTGTTT
>BMAO01027460.1:0-14219 GCA_019973975.1 Trichonephila clavata
CTGTCTCCCAAATTAAAGAAATTAAATACTATGTTCTGCCAGATTTATTCTCAATTCCGAGGAAAAAATATCTTAACAGCTTGCACGTACTTAGCATCAAATATTTCCCAAACACCATCTATGGGATTTTTAAAAATATATACCATATTATTTCAAAGTATTGCGTGTTTATAACATCCAATTATACATCCATAGTGATTCATTGTAGTAGCATGCATTTGTCTGCCTCTTTTAAACCGCAATTATATAGAATGGATACAAAATGGTCCTCATGATATTAAATTATGTTAATAAATCCCTTTTTTTATTCAGTTTTCTCTTTGTCTCTAAATTTCCAGTATGCACTACGCACATTCGTACAGACATAAGTAGTCTTGTAAAACGAACTTCATGACCACGTTATTTTTTCTCCATCGTGTAGCCTGAGGATCATTGTAAATTTACTGATGTGGTCATCGAGGGTTAAAGGTTGAAGACTTGAGTGTGGTGATGAACAAGTAATATTAAAAAAAATTTAAGTCAATTCCTACTTAGATCAACAAAAAAAATTATTTTAGATAATTTTTATTAAATAGTTATAGTTTTATTAATAGTTACAATAATTATAAATATGTATATGCATATGACAGAATCACAACATATTAAGCGGCAATTAATTTTAATTAATTGTCATTAAAGTATCGCATTGTCATCCAAAATAATCATGTATATAAAAATTCCTTTCAAATGTACAGCTTTGAAACGTAAGGGGGAAAAAATCTTTTAAAGTTTTTACCCAAGTCGCTAAAAAGGAAGCCAACGTGGCTGTATCTGTAATTCTTTAAATAATAAAATTCAGTCAATAATTTTAATTAATTATAATTAAATTGTCGTTTTTTTACCCAATACAATAGTTAATAGAAAATTGCAGCTCAAATGTGCTCTTTAAAATGTGAGAAAAAAACCTCTTCAAGTTTTGACCCAAATTCCCAAAATGGTCACCAAATCGCCAAAAATGATACCGATTTGTAATTATTTAAATAATTAGTTTTGATCAATTAATTTTTATTAATTATAATTAAATTACTATATTATCCAAAATAAGCTTGTATATAAAATTTCAGCTCAATTGAGTACCTTAAAATGAGGATGTTTGAGCTCACGACAGATTTAAAGTGTATCGCTTCCCTACACGGCGGGTTTTCAGTGGTACTGAGCTCAAACTCATGACACGCTAACCATGATCTGTTACTTAGACCACTTGGCTACCGCGGCCTACATGAATATATAGAGAGAGTAAGTTAATAGTAGGAATAGAATAGGAAACTTATAGGAATAACTAACTCTTAACACTTAACATCAGTGCAGCTATGTATACCAATCTCCGAGGAGAACCTTCGCTCCAGAAGACAACTTTTCACTGAGAAGAATTAATAGACCTTATAATAATTAATTATATATAGTGCAAAAGATTTTAAAATTAACATTTTTTTTTATTTTCCATAACCACATAGAATTAATTCTGACTACTAAAGAAAATCTTAGGTTATATATATAGAAATACACACTATGTATATTTAGGCATATATACAGAAGAAGAAACAAACAAAAGTGCAATGCCAAGGTAAAACCATATACGCATATATAGAATTACATTCACCCACTTACATATTTATTAAAAAATCAAGCCAAAATTAAGTAAGAGCGTATAACAAACATCATAGATATGTAGAAAATTATGAAACTGATCATAGGACGAAGAGAGCCTTGAAAATTGGATATGAGAGAGAGAGAAAAGAAAAATAAGAGAAATTTGAGCCTAGACAAATTAGCAAGTCTTAGCCTATATTTTTTGTAAATTAAAAAGTAGAAATGAGGCGTGTAATCCGGTCACTTTTTCAATTAACAGACAGAAATGTAATTTTCTTTTCTTTGCTAAGTATCTTAAACAGCTAGTGCGAAATAGTTTTAAAAAAACGTTTCTTCATACGTAACTATAAAACAGAAAATAAATTTCTTGAATCACGTTTTTTTCTTTTTAAACATCAAGACTGACTAAACTCTCTCAGCTTCTCCACAACGTATAGCCTCTATAAAAAACTGATATATACGCTACACACACGCATTTACACGCATATAATTTTTTTTATCTCTATTGAAATAACGTTACATAATATATAAATTTAATGACGAAATGTAACATATATTTTTATTTTCTGATGATTCTCATGAAACGCGTTGTACATGTATGTTAATAATTAAAAACTAAGACGAGTAGATAAAATTTTCAAGTATATTTGTGTGTGTGTGATAATATCTAGTTTATTTAAGATTTTGTAACTTGTGGTAAAAGAAAATAGCCATTCAGGAGCAGGAATCGAACCTGCAGACATAACAGTCAATCGGATAACCACCACCTTTGCATAAGTGGCCACTCACTAGACCATTAAGGGATTTTTTAGACAGTTCTGCAGAAATGGAAGAACTAAAGCTTTTACAATTGCCGAGTAATTCGGTCTAATGTCTTCTGAAATGCATCGTATTTCTAAACCATTTTTTTTATATCTTTTCATTCTTTTTTTTTAGCTCCATTTCTTAATAGCTTTAGAATACTCCAATCCCGCATGAGCTGAAACCAAGAGGTGGCCACCTTTTGCTAAGGATACAGAAGTCCGATGCCATAACCACTCGGCCATCCTGAACACCACTTCGTTTACTTGTGCCTTGTTCCTTCTCTTTGGAGCTCTTCTTAATAATATATTTTAGAGAGATGTACTTTTATATAATATATAAGTGCGACATGTGACATTTAAATGTAAAACTATATTTAAGGAAATAATAATTTTTCTTTCTTCTTAGGGAGTTATAAAAATGTGCTGTATACAAATACGAATCGCTGTTACTGTATATGTTTAAAAAATTGTTTTAAATTATATTTTTTATATTTTGCACCAGATGTTCCCAAACTATTTTAAAGCATGATCCCCTTTCTATAGTCAAAACTTGTCCACGGACCCCTATTAATAGTGCAAACGACCACGCGGACCACTTTTAAAAGTCAAAACACCCACTGACCCCTTTTTTTAAGTTAAAATTTTCCCAAAGACCTGCTCGTGAAAAAACTATATATATGCATATTGTAAAAATTAAAAAAACAACCTTTTGTTGAAGAATAATTTATTAAAATTATAACTTTTTATTAAACTAAAATTTTAAGAAAATTAATGACTTGGATGTACATGATGATATGTAATGAGTGTATTTATGTGTGTATGTGTGTCTATCTTAATGTTTGTGAGTGGCAACTGCAACCCCCTCGAGCCCTATTTTGTGTGTGTGTGATGAGGCTTATAATGTGGCACTGAATCCATGTTCTATCAAATTGGAAGACAAAAATATAGTCAACAATTTCTGTACAATAACCTACAATTCAAGATACAAAATTCGGATCTGTTTTCAAAAAGAATTTGCGGTAACCTTATTGAAACAATCGTTTATGTCCTTCATTTGTAGGCAATTTAAAAAGATTCTCCTATATTAGTGTCGATTTAGCTGTGTTTGGGGTCTGAGTTAGCCTACGCGCAAAAGTGTTCAACACTCAATCGGGGATATCCTAGTGGATTATTGTATCTATTTAAGGGGACAAGTAGGATTTAATCAAAAAAGTTTAATTTAAAGATTTTCAAATATTTTTTGGCTGTTTACTAAGTGTGTATTCTACGTAAAACAGATTTTGTGCTCAAAATGTCATAAAAAGCTAGCCATTTAATTTTTTAAGGAAAAAACTTAAAATTTGTGAAGTGATTTTAAAACTCTACTTCTCCTACAAATATTTACATACAGGCGTAAAATTTGAATTGCTAGTACCTCAAACTATGCATAAAAAAAGTTGGTATGTACTTTGCGATAAATTAATTGGTATTCGTCCAATACTTCTTTTTATGAATGCTCATTGGAAATTCCATAAGAACTGTACAAATTCTCTGAGTTCAATTATTTTTCAAAAAATAAGTATTGTGCTTTCATTCAAAAATGCATACCAATTTTTGTTACATTTACTATTAGTAATAGGTAAAAAAAAATTCAAAGCATTGTGCACAATAGAAAAAAAGGCCTTAGAATTTTAAATGAAGACAAACTAGTTATTTTTTCTTTCCGAGATAAGTAAGTGTAAAGTTTTGATTTGTGCTAGAGATGTTAATAAAAACAAACGCAAAAATTATCATAATTCTGTGTTTTTTACGTTTAGAGCTTTCAATTTTTGTCAGGTCATAGAAAAGTATATAAAAAATAACTTTAGCTAAAAATATTAAATTTGAATTTTTTGATAGATTTTTGTCAATTGTGAATCGTACTGTGTCCCCTTGAATTACCATAAAAATAAAAATGGTTAAAATTTTCTTATTTTATATTACATCTTGCGTGGACCCCCTGAATAAGATCGGAGACCCTAAGGCTCCGTAGGGACCACTTTGAGAACCCCTTCTTTACATTATCAATACAATTATTACTTTATGTCACACATGGTATCTCAAAATTTAACTCAGGTCTTGTAATTTTACTTACCAGCATGGCAACGATTCGGATAACGATCAACCCTTACTAAAATAGAAACAAGTTGAAATTTTACGAATTTAATTTTGGATTTATTGCTAATTAAGTCATTCAACATTTGAAAAAACGCAGGCTGTAAACTAATTTCTTTCTTTTTATTATTTTTATTATTAAGCGATATTTTACATTGAAAAATGCATGTTATAATTCATGAAGAAGTGATAATTCATTTTAAAACACATTTATATACTTATGGATGCAATTTTTTTGATTGATGAATTTACTTCCAAACTTCAGATGTCTCGCGAACCTCCACATTGCGCCAATGGTAATAAGTTTCAAAAGCCATTATCTACGAGGAATATATTTTTAACATGATTGTATATTACTATGGCTGTATTTTATTACCAAAATAGAGATATATTTCACGTAAAGATTTGAACCATCACGTCTATTGTTTACAATAAATGATGAACGTGAGTTGCTCACTGACGAAGAATTAAGTTATAATTTTTAGTAAGTACACTGCCGTTTGTAAGAAATGCAACACCATGAAGGAAGCATCAGAATTAAATGAACTTTGCAGCAAATTTCAATTATAGGATGTTACGTAAAATAGTTAGGTTTCAAAGCCGCCCCGAATGCGTGGCGTGCGCAGCGCCCTCTGAACTGATGTTGAAAGTGTACAAATAGCGAACTGTAATGGGATGTTCAAAATAATTAATGATTATTTGTTAGTGACGAACATTTAGTGCGACGTAAGTACGACTCCACGACGAAATAAGGAGAAATTTCAACAATTTACGGATTTTAAACGGGGGAGGATTATCGGCCTTCGAGAAGGAGGATTTTCATATCGCGCAATAGAAGCTCGTATAAAGCGGAACAGTTCCACAGTGATGCGAGTTTGGAAGCAGCGGACAAACGATCACCGAACAACTCGAAAAACTGGCAGTGGACGACGAAAGGTGACATCGACGCGTGACGATCGACACCAGCTCCGGATGGCGGTGAATGGCCGTACAACTTCCTTCAGGCAGTTGGTAGCGTGTTGTTCTACTGCTACAGGTGTACTATTGTCGACTTCGTCAATTTTTCGACGTCTGCTGCACCGTAGATTGCTAGCAAGGGTGCCTTTATACAGGACCATCTCATGGGAAGACATCGATGGCTGTGTATCTGCAATGAGCTCATGAGCACAGAGCCTGTCAGGCTGATTGGCACCAAGTTATCTTTTCAAAAGAATCATGCTTCAAATTGTAGGACCATGACGGCCGCATTCGTGTTGGACCCTATGCCGTCGAGTGCTGTGTTGCAGAGTGCATTATCGTACGACATAGTGGCCTAACACCCGGAGTTACAGTTTGTGGTTGGATTTCTTATCATGGACGATCCAATTTTGCTACGAATTTAGGGTAATCACATTTGCAACAGGTACGTCCAGAAAATGCTACACCCCAAAGTCATTCCCTTCCTTCAATGTATCGCTGGGGCCTATCTTTCAGCAGGATAATGCACGCCCACATGTTGCAAAGACTGTTTGAGACTTCTGTTTTGCCCAACACATGCAACTTATTCACCGGATATGTCACTTATTGAGCACGTGTGGGATTCGGTTGGTCGGCGTCTCGCTCGTGATCCGCGTCCTGCAGCTTCAAAAGACGAACTTTTGCTGCGCATGCAAGCAATATGGAATTCTCTTCCACAAGCAGACATTCAAAATCTGTTTCACTCCGTGCCACGTCGTATAGCAGCACTTAGTGCAGCACGTGGTGGCTACACGAAATACTAATTTCGAACAAGTAATATTGTTTTTTTTCTTTGCAAATTTCGTCATTTATTTGTACAAATTCAAGTCATTTGTGCATTAAATTTCATTTAAATCTGATGATTCCTTCATGGTGTTGCATTTTTTACAAACAGCAGTTTATTTAGACGAAGTAATATTGATTATGTTATATTAGAAAGTTATGATAATGATGGCCTATATAGGCTATAAAGATTTATATTTTTAATATTATAATTGAGTTCTTTAGGAAAATAATATGTATAATGGTAATATTTATAAACACATTAATCTGGCATTACTCGCACTAAAAAAAGAACGGATGTTCACGCGCACAGTATTTCCTATTCAAAGGTTTTTACATTCTATTTTTTTCATTAAATTTGCATACAAAAGTGAACAGGAAAGAAACATAAGAAAATCAATATGTTTATTACACTTTTCACTCGTAAATTGTTTTCTTTTATAATTAAGGCATGCAACACATCGTTTCAGATTCAAGTGCAGGAAATGCTTCATAAAAGTGCAGGTATCGTGAGCCTTGTTTAATTAGAAGTTAGCTTATTAAAGTGTGACGTAGTTTATATTGAGCGTGTTTAAGCTATCGTGGAATCAGTTGCGGGACCGTAGTATTATCCCCGTTTTATTGAATCTCACCTCCGCACTCTACTATCTGGTAAATTATCTTAATTAGGTTGTTATTGTGTATGATTGATATTTAGGTAACAATAAAATAGTTAATGTGAAATCATGTCTGTTGATTATTCAGCTTCTCCCACACACCTAGCAGGGTCTGCGGGTATACAAGGGGTTTCAGATGGAAGCAGGAACCAGCCGGCATTACAAAGTGACCACCTTATCATTCTACTAGACAAATTTTAACTATTCGTTAGTTTCGTGAGTGCGGCGTTGTCTGTTATTACTGTCACCGGCAGAGACCCGAAATAAGTGCGGTATTTATTTAACGCCCATATGAAGGCTAAGCACTCTCGCTCTGTAATATTCTAAACCATCTCAGCGGTACTAAGTGTACGTAGAGGCTAAGTGAACGAGAATTTTACGTTTTGCTCCAAAACTGCAACCACACCACTTCACTGGTTTTCATAAGCAACTCAAACGCTTTATTGAAATCAGGCAACTAAAACTGGAGCTTCTGTCACTGCTTTTTTTAATACGATTAAAGGCTTCCTGCGCTAATTCCGAACAAATAAATTTAGAATTTTCCTCTTTAACGTGTATAAAGGTTCACGCAGATCAGCATAGTCCTTAATAAACTTTTGGTAGCAATTCGTCATTCCTGAAAATTTCACCACCCCCTGCGCATTTTCCGGGGTTATCATGTCAAGAATCGCTTTTACTTTTTCCTTGTCCGTTTGAACCCAATCGTTACTAACAAATAGACCTAAATAACGTAGCTTGTTCGAGGCAAAATGACATTTTTTTACGGTTTAAAGTTAAACCAGCCTCTTGTAATAATCTAAAGACCTCTCTTAAATGTTTAACATGGTGCTCAAACGATGGAGACAAGATAACCGCGTGATCCATGTAGACACTGACAAAATGCCCTTGAACTGGTTTCAGAATCATTTCTATAGCTCTTTGAAAATTTAAGGCCGCTCCCGACACACCAAATGGCATGCTGCGAGTGAATGCAAATGTACCATTTTTGGTTACTAAGCCGTCTTACTAATGTCTTTGGGGTTTAACACCATCTGAAAATAACCTGAGCGGAGGTCAATCGACAACATAATTTCGGTGTGTGGAATATTTGTTATAAGATCATCAAGGAGCAGTAATGGATATCTTGGATACTTTGTTAGGCATTCAATTTTCAGTAATCAATCGCGAATCTAGAAGCTTCTGAGTTATCCCTGGACAAACCATTTTTTCCTTACATAAAACAACTGGAGATACATAGAGTGATTGGACAGGTATAATCGTACCTTCTTCTAACATTTTATTGACGTGATGATATATAATCCCCTGTTTGATCCTGTCATAGTGGAATTGCCACTATAAGACAGGAGGATTATCTCCCGTATCAATTTCATAATATAACACATGCGAAAGCCCAGGTTTATTAGAAAATAGACCCTTGAAATCATTAAATAAAATATTTAATTCCACTTTTTGTCTTTCCTTCAGCTTTGATTTTGTTAAATCTATCTCTACAGGTTCTTCTAGTATTGGTACCTATTCAATTTGCCAGTCCGAAATGATTAAAGATTTATTTGAAAAATCGAACTCATGAATTCTACATCTAAATTGTCATTTCCTTGACATTATGAGGATCGCGATGCTTATAGAAAGCAAATATGTCCTGTATGTTTCTACAAAATAAATGACTTCCAGCTCCTGTATTCCATATAGCTTTTAAAAATGTGTCGTGCAAGAGAATCAGCACATACGGAAGATCAATGGGCGCTAATCGTAAAGCATTTATTTTAACCTTATTAGGAGGGCTTGATTCAATTTGGACCTCTTACCTCCTGCAACACGATTGCTTAAAAGTTTAAATTATCATTTCTTTTGCCTCCCTATCATTAATCGTACCCTGATTTACAAAAGTACTACGATGTCTATGACAGTCGGGTCTATGATCATGTTGATCATTACGGCTGCATCTCTCGAACCCACGATTTTCATTATCACCACGAGAAAAGTTATTTGCCTCCCGGTTCATTATTCTCCGATCCAATTGTCTATTCACGACTCATTAAACCTCCTACTCACATCCCAGTTTCGTCTTTCAAAACTACTCGAACCTTGGGTTCCTCTATTTCTATGCCGTTCCTCATATTTCTCAACCAACTCTTATAACTGTACTTTAGTCGTAGTATTTATAACTTAAACATATTCCATAAACTGGGGTTCGAGTCGCATAACAATGTTGTAGATGATTAGAGTAGATGGTAAATGGAGTAGACCGTCATCTACTTCCTAACTTGGAGTAGATGACGGTCGACGTAAGGACCATGTGGTCTTTCGGATCCACAGGATCACTGGCAGCCGCCTTCGCAAGGTCATCCGCTACTTCGTCTCCGGATGCCCCTATATGAGAAGTAATTGATGAGAAGACAATTTTTAGTGCAGAAATGAAAACGTTATGGAATATTTTTGATGCTGCAAAGATTAGTATAAACTAAAAGTGATATATTAGCATTAGTCTTCATATTTTCGACGCCTCGATAAGTGAAGAAGAAGGCAAAGCTTAGAATGACACCTTCTTCATCAAAAATTACATAAGACTCCATTGAAAGGATTTTAATCATCCTTGTATTGGTGTGTGCAGCTAATTTCCTAGATAATTTAGGTAGTAAAATGAGCCGAAATTATTTTGCAACATTTCAATTAAGAAACGATTATTGTTTTTGTACAAAACGTTAAGTGTTTCCACAGATTTATATAGGAAAAATAACTTTCTGTACATGAAATTTTACACTTATAAACATGTGCGTTTCGAATATGGACTAAGATATCAAAAAAAAATGTATTATTTTCGTTTTAAATCTTAAGAATGGCTAAGCTAATCTGAGATATTCCACAATGTAAATATTTTTAAAAAACTGATACATGCGTACATTCTCTTTAACACTTTCAAGATTAAACAGGAAAACATAATATGGCTATATATTATTTAATTAGTTTGATCAGAAAAATAAAAAAATGATAAAAATATCGCTTAATATATTAAATTAAAATCATGTGCACTCATTTTTTTCACACGAACACGTGGACAACGTTGCATAACATACTATTTCAAATTGAATAACAAATGTATATTTATTTTCTCAATTAAATAATTAAACATTTTATCCACCCATATCTTAATAGTTTTAAGCAAATAAATATATATGCACAGATAAATTAAACTTCAAATGGATTCATAATCTCTAAAGTATTTTAAAGTATATCTCGAGGGAAAATAAAACTCAATGTTCAGGAGCAGGAATCGAACCTACAGACACGACGGTTAACTACCACCTTTGCATCGGCGGTTACTCACTGGATCTCTCGGGAAGGTGTCTTCAAACAGAACTGCAGTAATGGGGAACCTAAAGCTTGCCATCTTGTCATGGCTTCTGCAAATGTCGGCGCAATCCGCTCAACTGTCTTTGAGAGGAGTCACATTCTAATGACACTTTACTTATTTATTTTGCTTTCATTTCTTTATATTTATTGAAACAATACTGCATGAACTGAAACCAAGGGTTGACCGCATTCTACAGAAAGTGCAGAAGACCGATGCATAACCACTCGGCCATTATGAACGCATCATACTTTTTTAAAGTTTATTCTCTGTGTTCTTTGTTAGTTATATATGTATTAGAAATACTTTTAAAGTACATTCAAGTAATAGATTTGAAATAAGAATTAAAAAAATTATTCTTTTTAAAGAAATAAATTTATTTCTGTAGTAATAATTTATTATTTTATAAACAAATTCCTTTCTCAGTTACCGAAGCTTTATAATAAATTATTTAACATTTTTTTTATATATTCCACTAGCTGAGATTATTACTGTAATGATAATTTTTTAGTTTATTAATCTAATGTTAATTTGTTACCTTAGAGATTTTTTTTTCAGGAGCAGGAACTTTTCTTATCAGCACAGTAGTGAAACGGATAACTATGTCCCCTTGACTGTGTTGTTACATGTTTCATCCAGCCAGAATTTGCCTTTAAATGGTTTGTGACCATTTTTTTTTAACATTTATAAACCTCGTGCACCACGCAATGTATAACACGGGGGCATACAACACAGACAGAAGAAAGGATTAGAAAACAAACATCCATGCCTTCTCCGGGATTCGAACCCAGTCCCTACGGCACCGCAGTCAGCTTCACTGACCACTATACCGGATGGGCGGCGTATGTGACCACTGTCATAGAATTTTCGCACAACTTACGTGGAAAAAAAGTTTAACAAGTTGGTGCGCAGAGGGGTACTTTTGTATTTTTTTTCCTATCAATATTCCATTTCATCATGAATTTAAATCTATATTTTTCTAGTTACCATTTTACCTATGAAGAATTACGTAGCTTAGAAATAAAAAAAATTCTTAAATTATATTTCCTGCAGCCTTCATTTTTGTATCTGCGTTAGAGAATGCAACTAAAATATATATAAGTATTAAAAGGAACAAGCATTTTTCGTCTTTTATTAAATTATGAAAAAGTAAATTTTTATTTCACAGTTTTATATAACTTATACATTTGGAATTATTCTGAAATTTGTTTTGAATAATGACTGAATTTTTTTTCATTTAGGGCAGGGCTTCTGAAACTATTGGTCAGACCCCGAATGGGGTCGCGTAGCAAAATTATGGGGTCGCGAGAGATTTAAAGAGCAGTCAGTAGGGTAAAAATCTTGAAATGATCGATTTTGAGTTTTTGATATTTGTGAAATCTGTAATTCATAACCTTTCTGTGGATATAACACACATGCCATATTTTCAATTAGAAGTATGTCAAAATGACTTTTAAAAAATCATAAACTGGTGGGTCATGCCCACTTTTGACAAATATTTACCTTTTAAATATCCTGAAACAATTGCAAAGCCTTCTTTTTATTTATTCATACGTAATTAACTCTAGATAATGGTATAACTGTGCAATATATATTAACTGTCAAGTCATTGGCGGTATTTATAGTCAGATGCGTTTGTTGTTATATTTCTTATAATTTTTAATGAATAAATCAAAAAGATAACTTTTTTTTTCAAGGTAAGATTTTTTTAATAAATTTCTGTTTTCTACAAATTATACATTTTTTTTTTAAAAATGTGTTTAAAAAATGAAATTCTTCTAAATTTACTGTATGTGAATACACACACTGGAAGCTTAAATTATATATTCATTTTGTATACTTGTGCATACTGAAGTGACATTTCGGAAACATTGCAAAAACATTTAGCTAAAGAGACATATCATGACAAATTTGAATAAATTCAGTGATAATAAGTAAAAGTTTTTTGTTGTTGTTGAAAAAAGCTAAATATATTTGAAAAATATCACTTCAGCATAAATATAAATCTTTCTTTATTGTACAGACAAGTTTTCAAACTTAAATATTCAAAGGTTTCTGAATGAATGGACCTACAGATCTTCAGATATGCAACACCATTTGTCGTTGCAAGAAGTTAGTTACATACATACAAATACATAAATATCATGTATAAAACATAAAAACAATTTTATTTTGTCTGTTTTAGAAATCATTTGTCCAGTTCTGAGATACTTTTGAAATTTAAAAGTTTTAGAAACTTATGTTTGTATGTGAACACAAAAAACAACGATGAAAACTTTGGAAATGACGTAAAATCATGTTTTCTCAAATGCAACTTTTTGTGCAATTTTTAATTTTAGATTTTTGTATGTTTCTAAACGAATTCTAAAACGATATATTTTCATATGCATATGTATTTTGTTAATAAATTAATCTTCAAAAAAATTAATTTATCTTTCTTTTATATATATATATGGGTTCCCCATGAAACTCGCAATCATAAATGGGGTCATAAATGAAAAAAGATTCAGAAGCCCTAAATTAGGGCAAATCTAACGGAAGCTTTTCTAAACCTTTTACCTAAAAATGTGTTTTTTTCCTACAATATAAGATCATACTTTTCAAAAATTTTCAAATTGATCAAGAATTTAGAAAAGTGGGAATTTGAACTGTATTAGTTGACATTTTTACAAAAGTGAAAAAAAATCTGACAATTTTGAATGAAACACGAAACATATTTAATAATTACTTCAAATTATAAAATAAAAAATATATGCCAATTATTTTTAAAGTCGATACTGCATAAAACTACAATTTAAATAGTCTTTAACATTCTACGAACCTTTTTATGTTTTTCAAAAAAGACGTTCAAGATATTTTTCATTAACGAATCTGTGACTGTGGTAATATGTTCTTTGTAATGTTGCAAATCTTTCCGGTCTCATTAGGATAAATAATAAATGCAATGAAAGGAAGTCCAGATGCATTTGTCTTTTCAAAACACATAATAAAATATAATATAATAATTTGTGAAATTTACCAAATTAGGTTCCACTGTGTTTTTTTTTTTGTAGTTATTTTACAATATGTTCATATAGCCATAAAATATTTTGTATAGGACATAATAGATGAATAAACTACCATAAATTGAACACAAAAGTTAAATTAACAATTCGATTTTTTTTTGTTCAGAGCTTCGATAATCATTTAATTGGAAAAAAATGCTATACGTGAAATAATGATCAAAATATTGAAGTGTATTCTAATTATGTATTGTTCTGCTTCTTCTTGTTGCATTGGGAATGTCTTATGTATGATAATAAAAGTGTTGATCAACGTATCTTAATGTTGATGGTTCTTAAGCATGTTTCGATTAACAAGCCTTTAGCGCTAACTTGAAATGTTGTTTGATAGGAGAACCTCACTTTGTGAAAGAACCGTGATTCATAAGTTTTACTACATAATTGCATTTGAGAATTTGAGGGAGGTTACCGGAGAATACATTAAATAGCCAAAACATTTGGAACACAAACTCAATAACACGTTACAGCACTTTCTGTCGGCAAAACGGTTACAACTCACCTTGGCATGAACACCCCAAGTTCTTGGAGATGTCTGGAGACAGGTTGCACCAATTGTCTAAGCAATGATCACGTAAAGTCGAGATATTTCGACATGAAGATTTTTGATGACTGAGTTGTCTTTCTACGAAAACCTAAAAGTGTCAAATAAGATTAAGATTCTCCAAATTAGGTTGCTAAGAGGTTAAGTGGAATTCATTTTTAGCTCCTCAAACCGATCTAATACAATTCTAGTCTTTTGAAGTTGGGCGCAATCCTGCTCTAAATTTCCATCCCCAGTTGGAAGAGGACGCGAAATAAGGGCGCAACT
>BMAO01027461.1:0-15949 GCA_019973975.1 Trichonephila clavata
ATAGCTTTTGTTTGCTTTCTAAATCTGTACGTAATATCTAAATTTATTAATAATATTTATTTTTGTAGAGTCCAAAATTGCTACATCAAACACTCATAATAAATTAGGTATTTATTGCATGACTAGAGGTTGATTGAGAGAGACTAATTGATAAAATAAAGATTGACTTTTTTACACGATGTTAAAGATACACGAGGATTGCAGACGAATGACCTCACAATTTTTAACTGGGTCAAGGAACAAGATAAGGCAGTCTACTTTCTAAAGTTCAAACTATAACAACATGAGGTGTTTGCAACTCGTCATATTTATAAAGCGCACCAGATCTTCTGCGCTTTTGGTCTGTGTGACACTAGGAATCGAGCGCATAACTCGACAAAAATAATGCCGATACGAATTCGTGATCAGAACTATTCGGCAAGCTCTGCCACTAAAATATGTATGAGTGTTTATTGAAGTCGTTGTATGAAACAAGACGAGCCTATTGACGAACTATATCGTAATTTTGAGCCGCAGTCAAGTGACAAAACTGACACCCGAGCTGTTACCCACCTTCTCCTAGCTACCATGCCGATGACAGGACCACCAGAGTTTTAATGCACATCAGCCCCTCTAAGCGGGAGTCTTCAATATCTCTAGGGTTCAAACTCATGACATGCCAGCCATGAGCTCAAGACTATGACCACCAGGCTATAAACGCGTGTGTGTGTGTGTGTGTGTGTGTTGTGTTTGTGTTGTGTGTGTGTGTGTGTGTGTGTGTGGTGTGTGTGTGTGTGTGTCTTCGATGTATATAAACACGCCTACCAATCAGTGTAGCTATGAATAATAATCTTTTTAAAAAATATGGATGTTCAATAAAATTTAAATATTTTTATTTATTTTTCTACACAAAGTTTATCATACATACTTAAATATTTACTTATTTTTTCTGTTTTAAATTTTAATTACGCTACATGATTTTAATGAAATAAGCCTAAAAGGATGAGTTAAAATAGTTAATAAAAATAAAATATCCATCCTTTTTTATAGTTTTTTTTTTCCTTTTCATGTATATTTTTAGTATTAAGACTATTCTTTATACAGTATTCAGCAAGACCAACTCACTTAGAATGTTAAATGTATACATTTCCCCTCAAGTTTATTGCCGTGTAGGGGAGCGATGCACGTTAAATCTGTCGAGAGCTCAAACGTCCTCCCGTTGGTGTGGTGTGGTAGTTAGGAGAGGGGGTGCCAGCTCAGGTGTCGTCCGCGTCACTTGACCATGGTTCAAAATTACGCGGACCGTCGCCAAAAGCCCTCGTGTTGCTAATCAGTGCGACGTTAATATTCTCTCACTCACCCTCAAGTTTATTCACCATTAACGTGGAAGCGAAACTGTCGTACAATCATTTATTCAACAACCATCCTTGAACACGAATTGACTCAAAACGAAACCCATCTAAAGTTTGTTTATTCGGCTAAATAATCTACAGAATCTGGGGTAAAACTCATTCAAAGCGTCCTTCAACAATGTCCACGATAACAAAATAGATTTTAAGCTGTGACCAGAGGTTTGTTACCACTCGTCGACTGAGCTCATTAAACCGATTGGTCGATATTTTCCCCACCGTCATTAATAACGGCGATCATTGGAAGGAGTGAATTTAAACGAGCCATTCATGTCAACGAGAGCTGTGCTTCCCCCGATCAATCACGCCTCGATGTAAAGGAAATCAGAACTTGTAACGCCAGGGTTTGGTGGCCATGTTCTTATCCACATTCAACTAATCGACTAGGCCTTTGTTTGAAGATGGAATAATTGAGCTTTTTGTTGGAGATTAAAGCGGTGTCACTTCATTCTGTGTTTACTGTGTCAAGCACTTCGACGGTCTTGTTTCGCCTATTGGTGAGACGAGAATAGATTTTCGTCATATTGATTCTATTTTCCCTGCAATATGATTTTATCGTCTAATTTTATAAAAATAATTCAAGCAATCTTATTCAATTTTTTAAGTCAGAATCCTAATACCAAGTTAGTTTTTTTAATATAAAGTATTGTTGTTTTAATATTTTTAGTTACCCAAATTAATTTGCATAGAAAAGTCCTTTTGTCAAGTTAACAAGCACAAGTTTTTTTTATATATTGCAACGTTTCTTATCCCCCCCCCCTTAGCATTATAAAACTGCTTCTATGTGTAGGTAAAATTAACTTCTCCCGGACAGAATCACAGAAATACGCTACTGACCATTAAAATCACTATACCAGGAAGAAATGCCGGTAACAAAATGATATTTTTTGGACAAATATATTATACTAGACACAAAAAGGGATTAAATTTTTAATAAATTTAGGTGCATAGATCATGAGAAATCAGTAATAATCCGTAATAAGAGGTGAGAAATCACCTCTGGCAGTAATAACAGCACTGGCATTGAGTCAAACAGAGATTGGATGGTATTTACAGGTAGGTACAGATGCCCATGAAGCTTCAACTCGAGGACACAGCTCATCAACCATAAGGAAGGTGACAAACCAGTTATTCGGCAATCACGGACCAAAATTTTTCTATTGGTGAGAGATCTGGTGAACATGCAGACCAGGGCTACAGCCGAACATTTTCCGTATCAAGGAAGGTCTGTACAATACCGGCAACATACGGTCGTTCATTGTCCTGCTGAATTGTAGGGTTTCGCAGGATTCGAATAAAGGATAGAGCCACGGGTCGTAGCACACCAGAAATGTAATGTGCACTTTTTAATGTGCAGTCAATGTGAACAGGAGGTGACAGATACGTGAAACCAAAGGCATCCCATTCCATCACGACAGGTGACGGACCAGTATGACGATGACGAATGTATGGTGTCAATGCGCGGTCATCACGATGCCGCCAAACACGGATGCGGCCATCTTGATGCTGTAGACAGAGCCTGGATTTATCTGAAAAAATGACGTCTTGCCATTTTTACACCCAAGTAAGTCGTTAATCACACCACTGAAGACGCTCATGTCTGTGATGCAGCATCAAGGATAGCCACAGTCATGATCTCCAAGCTGAGAGCCTATGCAGCTGAAAATATCGTTGAACTGTTTTTGCAGAAAACATGGTTTGCATGGTTCTTGTCTTGCAAACGACCCCATTTCTTGACTCAGAGCTCGCGACGTGGCTGTACGATCCATTAAGTCCATGCGGGTTACATGACTGTCTTCTCGGTTGCTAGTGATAGGGGACCGTTGAGATCCAGCATGGCGTATTCTATTACCGTCCCGAACCCATTGTTTCCATATTCTGCTAACTGTCAATTTATCTCGACCGATGTGAACAGCAATATTACGATATGACAAACCACTCAACATAAGTGGCGACAAAAGCAAATTATAGAAGCAAACTAACTCAGAATATGATTTCGACTTCAGATAGCTTCAATAGACCTAAACTTTGAATGTTAAAGTAAAAAGAAATGCTAACACATATCTCAATTTCTAGTCAAAATTTAAGGAAGAATGATACCTGGAGCTTGAGTTAATGTTATTAATTTGATGTTGTGCTAAACATTTTAATAAAAATATGAAATTTTTCTTTACGTGTTCTTACATTAGTACCTACATTTAAAATGTTGATGGATTTTAAATAGTATTATTTTAAGATATATATATATATATATATATAAGATTTTTAAAAAAGGGTTCCATGGAAACACCTTACAAATTTAGGGTTCCACGAGTCGACAAAGTTTGAAGCCTACTGTGTTTCAGTATAAGTAAATGGTGGCAGCTAACGGAATAGGAGGAAGTGATTACTGACGGAAAAAATATATAGCCATCAACAGGGAGGGGTTGTATTTGCATCACTTTCAGAGAGAAGTAAGTTGAGTTTGGAATGAAACATGATTTGGAATGAAACAAAATGATTTAAGTAAGGCGGTAGAGAGGAATTTCGTGTTTGGAACTGAACACAAGGGGAAACGAACAGTCTGGCATCGAGACTAAGTAATAGTTCAATTAATTTATACTTATATTTTTAGGAAAACGATAGATTAATAATTAGGATTTTATTAACATCAATACACTGATAATCTAATAATTTTTTATTAAGATAGTGAGAGAGTTTTGTGCTGAATATTACTTTTTATCCTAATTACTTAAACCTTATTAAAACTAACAACAACCAAATTATTTATGAAATAACTACATACGGATTAACATTTACCATGCTTTTAATTACAAAATTATGTAAGTCCCTTTATGTGAAGCAATAACATCAATATATCTATTTATGGGAACATTATTCATAATAATTTACAGCGCATCATTTATTTAACAAAAATTAGGATGAAATTAATAATATTAAAGTAATTTATATATATATATATAAGATATAGCTCAGAACATGGCTACTCATTAACTTTCAAAATACATATTTATTGCAAAAATGTTTAATGTTATAATTATAGCACAATTCAGTATATTATAATTAATTATATAATTATTTTTCATTCATCCGTGATTTATACATTTTTGTAGTATTATCAGGATTGATTCAAAAGCTGTCAAACTGAATCATATTGAATTGAAAAAAAACTGCTATGTACAAATTTTCTTTACGAGCAATCTTCTAATAAATGTTGGAACAATGAAACAAAGCTGAATCTCTCTAAATCATTCATTTAAGTTATGATTAATAGTTTTCGCGCGCGTACATGTTCTTCTAAATGTAAGTCTTATAGCGGTGAATTTTTATTTTTATTTTCATATCGCTTGAAAATTTAAAAACCAGTTATTGTGAAAGAGTCTAGTCACAAACAACAAGGAAAAATGGGAGAACATGAAATCGGAGCTTGTTCAGAATTCTCCAAAACTTCCATAACATGCTTCTCTCTCTTGAAGATTTTGAAATCAATTTAATTGACCAAACTCTCCCTCTAAGATTCTTCAATTATCCCCATTATTGTCTTGAACAGAAGCAAGATCCGAATTTATTCGAAATACGATACTGCAACCCATCGGTTGCGATCCTGTTACCATACTAACGATGCCACTAAACACGCTATAACTAATATTTTCATTTTACCATAGAATAATTATACGTCATTAATAAACCTACAGAACCATACCTTTCCCAAGTTTTAATTTCTTCTCAAATTCTCCATTTAAGGAACTGAAATCAGAAACCGCTATAAAACTTTAGACAGTCTGTTGGAATCCAAGCCCCTTTCCTTTGAACATTTTATCGATATTTGTTGTTCTTATCTATACCATATAATATTCAAAAACCAGTTAAAAACACCCCAGATTGAGTTTCACATCTTGTACGTCTATTCAGATACCCCCATATCAGATTCAGGTGACGTCAGAGGACACGTATTGTCAAAAACAATATTTTTCCAGGTCTATTATTTCATGTCAACGGTTCGGGATTAGGAGCCAGCACTTTCCGGATTAAACCGGAGTAGAATTTCAACGAAGGATTCAGGTTCTCCCCAAAGACAGTTCTCTACCTAATTGAATTTCATGTATGATAGCAAACGCCTTGTGTGTGTGCAGAGTGGGAGGATTATTACAAAAGTAAGATGAAAAGCTTTTCTATGGAAGAAAAATTAATTTCCTTGGAAAATACGTATCAGAAACGTAAATTTCATCCTCAAAAAAGTATGCGAATGTAATTTTTTCTAAGGAAAAGTATATTTGTTTTCTTACAAATAAAATCCAAATTGGAAAAGCTATTTAATAAATTTTTAAAAAATAAGAGTATATTAAAATAATTTTCTTATTTACATTATGAAAAATAATTCCTGAATTAATCCAATGACGAATGATGTCTAAGTTCTTCAGAAATTGTAATACGAATAAGCCGATTCAGTATTTTCAATTCGATTATAACAGGTTTTCTAGAATTGCTACTAAAAATAACTCTTGAAATATGTATTGCAATAAAGCAGTCTCGGTGAAAGATAAAATATGTATCGTTCAATTCGTATTTGAATCTTATAATGTAGGATTTCTGTTTATTTTCTCCTACGCAAAAACATTTTAAGCGTGAAATTCCTAAAAAGTTGCTTGAAATGAAAATATTATAAAAATTTAAAAATCTTTTGCAAAGACATATAATTGGATTTTAAAAATAGTATCTATCAAATACTTATGAAGAATATAAACTGTAAGAGTAATTGAGTAAGTACACTTAAGGATTAGTTAGGGCTTATAGATGTATTAAGATATATTGTAAAGTAAATTGATAGTATTTTATATTTGGAATCCTCTTCAGCAATGTCGAATATTTAAGCATATTTAGAATTTTAAGAGTCCAGTTGCTTTAAGATTAAAAAAGGGATATTATATAGTAAACATATTTTTTTTCCAATGGTGAATACTTGTTTTCTGTGAGTCATGGTTCTCTGCTTTTTGAGAAATGTTAGGAAACAAAATAGCAGATCTTGCATGGATGCAATTTCTGTAAAAAATTAGAAGTTTTGATCCGTAATATTCAATTAGAGTATATGAAATCTAAAAACATATACAATCTAAATATATATTCAAAAATAACACTTAAGTTTTTTCATTAATATAAAAAAATAATATCCGAAATGGATATATTATGGCTGGGAGGAAATTTTTTATCTATCAGCGAATGATTCACTGTGATGTGTTAAGATTAATTCAACACAGGATTACTTCATAGCATATCTGTAATCGTAGAGTATTGATATTTTAGAGCAAGAACAATAAGAATATATTTATATCACTTCTGTCTCTCAATAGTTCAAGAGTTATTACTAACCTTCAAAATATAATTAATATTCTAATATAAGTCCCAAACTAATGTGAATATATTCATTATCCCACACACACAACCATCTTTTTTAGAATTTCCTTATTTATAACTCATATGTTAAAACATATTTTTAAGCAGTAAATACTTAAAAAATATCAACACATTTTTTTAGATTTACTTAAAATATTTACTACTTTTTCCTGTTGCTTTCTTATATATAAACCTAATGTATGAATTGTTTCAATAACGTATTTCTAAAAATTAATCTCTGAAAAGAATAAAGTTTATTTATCTAATGAATGCCAAATAGTTAAGAAATATTGAAAATAATTAGAATAAATTATAAGTTTATAAGAATTTTTTAAGAATTCTCTAAGTTATAAAAACTGGTTTAGTGGTTCTAGAAACTCTCTTGCGATAGAAAACTGAGCTAAATTCCTGAAGAAGTGCGTTTTTGAAACAGCAATTCTAGTTCCTGCTATATTTCATAAACAATAAACAAATATTCGTTATCACATTTACTGGAAGAAAAAATATAAAGGAAATTTCAATTATAACAATAATAATAATTAAAACAACACAAGATCGAATAACGTTAAATGGTATATACTCAAGCAAATTTATCCTTTCTGTTATATGTTATTTCTGTATTATATATTTATTTGTTCTCTTTATAAGTGTAAAAAATATCCAATAACTCTGTGCGATCGGATTATGTATAATAATTTTTGTGTTGAATTTATTTTTAATATTTACTGATATGTAGATAATAAAGTTTTGCTGTAAATAATTGCTATTTTTTTTCTAAATATTTTTTTAAAACCTACTATTACTTAACATAAATATCCAAAAACTGAACACTCAAGTGTGTTTTATAAAGAGCTTACTAAATTAACATGTGAAGCTGAAAGACTTTTTCATGGATACTTGTAAGAAAAGGAAATTCAAAGAGGAAACAGAAAAAAACCTGAATACAATTCAAAATACTGCAAAAAATTTTTGGAATACTTTTCGTTTCTTTGTGTAATCCTATAAGCCGCTCCTTGAAAATAAGCTTGAGTGAAAATAAGCTTATGAATTGCAGAAAAGACATCTTACCTAAATACAACTTGGTAATTTCTTCTAGAAATTTCTTTCACTTCTAAAATTTCACTTCTTTGGTGCATAAATGGCTTGCATACTCTTAGAGAAGTAAAGCTTGCTCAAATCTTGAAACTTTAAGTAATTTCTTTTTCTTTCGAAACTCCCAAAAAAAGGAGGATTTAAAACACGATTTTCCAAAAGAAGTTCACAATTCAAAACGAGAAACTCAGACGACACCATGCAATTGTTGGTAATAGAAATCTCTGAATGAATTTTTCGAGATCAGAGATAATAAAAACCATAAGTACTAAAAAATGATATATCTCGTATCAAAGCGTTCACATTAAAAAAAAATGGGTTTTTTTATTTCTTATTTTTTTCTGAAGAAAGTGATACATGTTTCCAGGCCAAAGATAATGAATTCGTCATCTTTTTTCTTGAAAAATTATTGATTTTCTTCTCTTTTTTTATATATGTATCGAGTTGGAAATCATAAAGAAGCTTTGATGATCACTAAAATAGTTTAAGAAAGCACAATTTTGCATGTATATTTTCTTTTGCATTGTAACCTCATTTTCTACCTATTTAAGATGACAGAATGGCAAGTGGCTAAAACAAAATGAATACATAATTAACATTTTTTTAAATTCGTTAGTTTGTAGTAACACTTAATACATAAATTAATATTAATTTTGAGAAATAGTTTTTACATTCTTTGATTGTGATATTTTTGAAAAAGTCATTCTGCGTACAGATAAAAATTTAATATACAATATATTATTACAAATTTTGTGTAATTAATGCTTAATTTTATCTTAAATCCGCGTATAAATAATATACATATGGATGTTTAAAACGTTAATATTACTTTCTATTGTACTTATTTTATGATAAAAATTGTAATATCCGCAAGCAATGCCGCCTCTTACATTATATTGGCGTTTCAATCGAAATTTGACGAAATATTGGCTACACAGACAAGTCGGCATCATTTTTGGCAACTAAATTTAGCGAGTTGCTGACCACTTCGGTTGTTTGGTGACCACTTTTGACGACTTAGTGACCATATGAATGCTTCCGGAAATTACTGGAGAAATCCATAACATTACGATCTATGACATAAGTGAATTTTTCGAGAAAGTGCTTAAAGGTAGCCACGCAGACTATAAATAGCATTCGCTTGCAGAAACTGGGTCAGTATTACTTTGGCTGTTGAAGAGTTCACTAGCGACTAGTTGCTTGCAAATAAACTTTAAGTACTTGTACTTTTAGACACAGACACTTGTGTCTGAGTGCTGTAGAAAGTGTAAAACCCTTCTGGGACAGATTGTGCGAATTTCACGGTTGTATCCTGTATTTTTATGGATTTCCCTTCGACAATAAACTTCCATCGCTCTTAGAGAACTCTTTTGTTGCTCTTTAAACTGATAGCATAAAATCCACGAACCCTGGTCTACGTAACAATTTATTATTTAATAATGTACATATATAATCAATATATATAATTTACTGTATTAAAAATTAAAATTTAGAAATATATGATTTTTAATAAATTTTTTAATGGTATTAATTAATATTGAATTGAAAAGTTCTACTCATTAAAATATATTTTAATTTCTTTTCACTCATAAGTTATTATCGCAAACAGTTTTAGAGTAGAGAAAGTAAATGTAGCAGTTTTCCGAATGCATTTCTCAATAAACAACCTTCGTAACATAACTGCACCTGCATCTATTTAACTTTAATAAACTTTTTGTATCTATAATATTTATGATTGTAACATGTTATTTAAATATCTCTTAGTGAATTAATTTTAAATTTTTGTCAATAATTTGGTAGGTCTAATTATATAATTAGATTTGTTTGAATATATGTCTTTTGCAATAATGTTTAGCTGATTAAAAGTGAAATTTGTAAAAGAATATTCTTAATTCGAATATTGTACCAAAAATTTGTGTTATTATAGCGTAATCTGAATTTTACAGCAGTAGAATTTGTTGAATAAATTATGCTTAGAACAGATTTTGATGTCGAAATTTTATCTGATAAAAAGCCGTTTGTTTTATTCGTTGATCTGAAGCGTTGAGAGCACATTTTCGTACTACATGCAATGTTACAGAAAGATCCAGTACCACTTTTTAAATGTAGCGTATGTTGACTCTTACAGGTATTGGCTTCTCTCGAATATTTCAATATAATTTACAAATAAAAATTTTGTACTAGAAATAAAATTTGCTTATCAATATTTTATTTATCGCTTTTGAGCCTGTAATAGAATAAAACAATATTCACTGAAAAGGGGATGAATTTCACTGGTATATTGTAAATCTCCAATTATATGTCTTCTAGAGACCATTTTTTAAAAAAAAACATTTCGAATTATTCTATATTTATTACATAATAACTTAATACAGCCGGCCTGGGTGGCGTGGCTGGTTTATCATTAACCTTCTGCACCCAAGGTTGAGGGTTCGACTCCGGCCCAAGTCGGGGGATTTTCATGATGCAGAAAATCAACCTCGGCCATGTTGTATTATTATTCGGAATGTAATATATCGCTAGAGTTGTCGTAGCCTCTCGCTACCCCTAAGATTATCAACTCCCCTTCGGGTATTACCTGAATCTGAACGTGTTGAATGGTTAATGAATTCAATAGTCATTTTAACAAATCAATCTTATTTATTGATTTTTCTTAATTAAAGAGATTACACAAATACTATTCAATTTTAAGAACAATAAAACACAGTGGAGAATGAGAAGGGTTCAATAATCGTGAACGACGGAATCCGATCTGAATCCACGAAAGGATCGACGCGTACAATTACAGCTACATACTTATACTTAATTGAGAGAGAGAAATCTATAACTAACCTGATTTCTTATGCTATGGCAGGTTCGTCTAGTTGGTTCTTTAGGATCTTGATTGTGTCAAGTTAAGGTTAGGATTCTTCTTTTAAGAGGTGACTTATTTCTCAGCTATTCCGAAGTTCTTCTACGAACTAATTTTTATCCACGACGGTGCGTTGGATTCTATTCACAACATCTACGTTTACACTTGAAAGCACTTTCTCAATTCATTTCATTCTCTTTTCTAACTCGCTAAACCCGAACTTATATAAAATATCTCATTTGCATAAATCGCGCTTTGGCTCCCGGTGGAGATTGGTTGAAATAAATAAAACAATAAAGAATATACGAGAAGGTTAGTGAAACGCGTAAGAACCCGTCACAGAGTGCCTGTTTGCTTGGGTGCTCTCGGAAAAACTAAATCCTAGTACAGGTTCGCATCGTCACAGCTTAGGTTCCTCCCTTTGGGGAGGAAACTGGGCATCAAAATTACTTGCGGCGATTTGTATCCGCCTATAATGTGCCGCACTTAAAAGAGATACCAGCTTCCGGGGAATGTACTAGGTCTGCAATGGTAAAACACCAATGCGCAGCCCATTAGAAATAAAAAAAATAATTTAATATAAACTTAAAGTGAAATTTTTTTAACTTTAATGTACACTCTCTTTACAAAACATAAATAAAATACGAAACAAATTCGAAAAAAAACGAAAAACTGCAGAATTGTATTTACCATATTACGCAAAAACTCAATATAAAAATGAAAATATTGTATGGCTTATTGTATTTTTAGGGAGGGAAGCTTATTCTTATAGGCATAAACTTTAAGCCAATGTCTGGTTATAAAACTGATCGTAACTGCTAGACTAACACTTTTATGAGGTTTAATAGCCGTTTTCTTGCTAAAACATTCTTTAATAAATTATGAGGAAAATAAAGTTATAGTTCGCAGAATTTAGGTGTCATAAACGTTTATGACCAGAATTAACACCTTCTCGCCATTTTTTTAAGCATTTTTTTTCTTCATAAAGATAAATGTGTAAAGATTACTTGAATCTCTTTCAGCTAATTAATTCATCCCTCAGAGCTATTTCTTCATACTTAAATTAATTATGTGGTCTCACCTTACAATCTATAATTTTATCTGCATTGTTGTCCATTAAAATTATTCATAATTATAGTTGTCTAAACAGAAATTTTTAATTACTGCCATAATTACCAACAATCACGTTCAATAAAAAAAAAATCACATTTCAGTGCTTTGTTGAAAACCTCTCGCCTCAGCACATTTTTAAATTGTCTCCGATAAAATTATTTTTCATTTTTATAGCAAACATGTTTTTTTTAAAAAAACAATTCATTTTTTGGGGGGGTTATAAGAAAATAAAGCACATTTTTATCATATTGTCAGAATATTTTTAGGTAAGATGTTTAATGTCTATCACACACGTAATGAAGATTATGCAAAACATTTCCTTGCGTAAATGAAGAATGGCAGAATCCGTATAAAATCATTTGATCAGTTTCTCTCTAGTACATCCAAATTCACTCAGAGATCAGTGTAAAAAATTCACCAGTATAAGATCCGGTGCATTAAAGGTTCAGGTACTGTGCATTTGATTAAGTAGAAGCTAGTTATTCGTATGCGTCGTAGTTATAATTGAGCGTATTTAAGCTATCTTAGATTCACAGTTGAGGGTCTGTAGTAGTATCCCCGTGTTATAGAATCTCACCTCTGCACTCTACTATAAATCATAAACCTTAATTAGAATTGTATTGTGTCTGTTTGATAATTGTTAATAAGAATTAATAAATTAATTAGATTGGAAATCATGTCTGTGGATTATTCTGTTCCTCCTACAGATCTAGCCAGGTTTACAGGTAGACAAGAGGGTTCCGAGGTAAGAGGGAACCGAACGTTATCACGCACTTGATGTCGAGTTTCAGTACACCTTGTATATATATAGTAACATAGTCCTTTTTAATTCTAATACGCCAATGCTACATTTTGCTCCTTTAACACAAAAAATCGTTAAAAATAATTAGAATGCTCTTTATATAACAATATTACAAGAGTATTACTTGTGGTGTATTTGGCGCTTTAAGGACATTCGTTTAAATAGCTCATATTGATTAATTGGCAAATTCTTTAAGTGTAAAAAAAAACATATTCAAGGTCAAAAACTACGCAAATAAATATCGTCTTCATCTCGCGCATGAAGAAAATTTTGTTTTACGCTTAAGATAAGATACTTTCTGAAAAGCAAACGATAACAAGTGTATCATAAATGCCATATTTACCATTCTTATTAAGCAATATTTGATACACTTGCTTCTACTACGATAATTTACACTTTTAAAAAGTATTAAATCTTTTTACTTTTTCTAAAAACACCCACAACATTCTAGATTTCTTTTTTTTTTAATTTTTACTACACACTGAAAAAAATTTGTTGTAACTTTAAAGAGTAAATGTCTAAATTTTATGACAAACGCGTGACTTGTGCAGCGTAAATAGCTTTCATCAATTTAGAACTTCCTTTCTTTCTACTTTTTAAATCAATGCATTTTTTTTTCAAAAAACAACTTGTATGTACGAGGGTGAGTTGGAAAATAAGCTTCCCCTGTCGACTGGGGTCAGAGTTGTGTATGAAAGTCAAAACATAGAAATGAGACCTAAAAGATAAGACATAACTTTACTTTTTCTGCATAAGTACCAAATACATTGAGACATTGTCATACCGCTTGATGAGCTTCAAAAGAGCCTCCAGGAAAAATTTAGGGTTTTGCATACGGAAGAACGGCTATGGGCGAAAGACGAAACAGCAGGTGAACGTACAAGACACCGAAACACCATTAGGTAGAGGTCGGCAGCGATCAAGCAGATTCGGAAAAAGTGGCCAGGGTTTCTCAGATCTGCGATTCTGTTCTTGAATGACAGAGCGAGATTACACTCGGCGACAACAATACAATACTATATTGCAACTATTAGTAGGGAGTGCCTATACCAGGGATGGCGAACCTTTTTGAGACGTGGGTCAAATTTTGCTCATATTTTTTTTAGTACTAGCTCGTGGGTCACTAATGCCCATTTGCATAAGAGTTAAGTTTAAAAATTTTTAACTAAGTATTTTTAAAACTAAGCATCTTTAAAATTCAATTGGCTTAACGAGTAAAAATAAGCGAGGTTTGACGATTTAAAATTGTTTAGTAGGGCTAAAAGTTCTTGATTGTTTGGTGCAAATGTCAATGAGTGTTTAAATGAACAAGGAGCAACAAAAATTGCATTCTATATATATTGTGAAGTATTATTTATTAGTGTATATATATATAGGGTTGGTTTGTCGCTGGCCTTCTGTACCCAAGGTTGCGGGTTCGACCCCGGCCCAAGTCGGTAGGTTTTCATGTTGCAGAAAACCAACAGCGGCCATGTCGTATGATTATGCGGCATGTAAAAAACCCCTTGAAGTGCCCGTTTGGCTTGGGTGCTCTTGAACAAATTAAATTCCTAAGTTCAATTTCGCATCGTCAGAGCTGAGGTGCCTCCCTCTGGGGAGGAAACTGGGCGTCAAAATTACTTGCGACAATTGGTGTCGCCTATACGGTGCCGCACTAAAAAGTGATACCAGCTTTCGGGGAATGAACTACGTCTGCAAAGGCAAAAAATACCAATACGCAGCCCCATTGAAAAAAATATACATATATATATATCGCTAATAATATTATTCGGGCTCCAAAAGCCACCTTCCTTGCATATTTCTAGCAGAGAAATTTTTATAAAAATATGCCTGCTTTTTTTTTTTTTTTTTTTTGATGAAATATCAAAGTCCTAGCTCTGTTAAAATTGCTGCAGTCGATTCCATATTCTATCAAATTATTTGGAAGTCAAAAATGAAGAAATTTTTCCTGGGTTTAATCACATGTCTGTTTTTAAAATACTTAAGATGCTAATTATAATTGAAGGGGAAAAATTATTGTTGCGATTTTATTGCAGATATTTCCTAACGATAATATTTTGGCGAGATACATATTTTTTATAAATAAGGAATTAATAATTGGGGTAAATTATTATTTGAAAGTGACTTAAAATTAACAATTAAAAAATAGATAATTATAAAACATTAAAGCTAAGATATTTTTTATCAAACGTGGTTACTGCGGTGAATCTCAACAATTTATTTACTGAAAGATAATATGAGCCTATTTTTATTAATACAATGAACAAAAAATAATTCAGTAATTCATTCGCAAACGATATCCGAAGACAAAGTAAGGCGATTTTAATGCCATAAAAACGTCAGCTTAAGCGAAAACGGTGAGCGAAAGCAAGTAATGTTTTGTAGACACAAAAAATACGTCAGCTTTCTAAATGGAGACGGTGTCTGTAGACAAAATAAAAGCTACGTTCCAGTATCCGGAGCAAGGACAGTTTCTTGAGCCAGGGTAAAGCTACGCGTCAGTATCCGTAATGAAATGGTTTCCAAAGACAGGGTAAAGGTATCCGGATACAAATATAAACGTGAGCTTCACAAGCGAGGATAGTTTTCCAAAACAGGGTAATGCTATGGGTCAGCATCCTAAATAAGCACGGTCTTCAAAAGACCAGAGGGTAAAAGCAGCAATAAGTCAGCATCCTAAATGAGGATGGTCTCCAAAGACGGGGAAAAGGTAAATGGATACAATAAAAGCGTGAGCTTCCAAAGCGACGACGGTTTCTAAGACAAGTACAGCTATATTAATATAATGAAAGAGTCAGATTCTACCGTTTTCACTCAGAAAGGCTTTAATGATATAATCTATTCGCTATCGTACAGTATTCGTGTGTTCGAACTTTTTTAGTTATTTTTAGACAGTTTTAAGTGGGAAAAAGCTCTTGATGTATCTCAGTAGTGGTATATTTTTTTTTATTTCAGGAACATATTTTAAATAAAAGTAATTGAGGCTATTAAAGACTGTATATGCCGTTAACTTTATCTAATTAAACAGGAATAAAATATTTAATCCGTACTATCAGAAGCCATTTCAATTCTTCAAGTTTTAAGGTCCATGCCATACTCGAGATAGTAATATACCAAAATCTAATCTTCGCTCTTTGGTCAATTTCATTTTTTTTAAGGGATTGAATTTCTTTTTTCGTACCTTACTTAAGATTTTACTGATTTCTCCCAGTGGGAAATGTGAAAAATCTAGAAAAAGGCTCAACAACTTTTTCTCAAAAAAGTGATAAATTGCGAGGTGAATTCCAACTCTGTCATGCAGAATTCTTTTTT
>BMAO01027462.1:0-95842 GCA_019973975.1 Trichonephila clavata
AATCTCATTGAACGTTGGATCTGAGACCTCAACGTAATCACGGCAGCTTAAGCTTCGAGTGTTTGCAAGTATTTCAGATAAGCGAATTTTTGGTTATTTAAGTATAGTTGTTCTTCCCCCATAGCTCTCCTATATAAGGACAGTTAGTTTAATAAATTCATTAACTCTTGATTGTGTTTGTAGTTTCCTAGTGAATTGTGTCATGGCAACTACTTCTATTTTAAGGTCAGATTCAAATCACAATTACTCACGTATGAGACCCTCGGAGTTTGATAGTAAAGCATTGGGGTAACTATTACAACCCAAAAGCTCTCAATAGTTTTTGCTCTTAAGTTCTAACTTTGAATATTCCCTGAATCATTCGAGGGAATTGTATGAAATTTTGAATTTGGGTTTTTCATGAGATTTATAAAATCTGTACAAAAGATTTGATGTATTTTGCAATTCCCCTTCTACATAATTGTAACGCCGTGGTAGCCTAGTGGCCATGGTCACAAGAATTTGGCTGGTGTGTTATGAGTTTGAATCCTGTGTCATTGAAAACTTGGCGTTTAGATGGGTTGGTGCACTAAATCTTCATGATTCGATATCTTCCCATTGGCATGGTATATACTTTGGAGAAGGGGATGCCAGCTCAAGTGTCATCCCCGTCACTTGACTGAGGTTCGTAATTACGAGATTCATCGCCCATCCTCATAGGAAGGTTCTAATAGGAATCGTCTTCCTTAAGTTACTGATTCATTTTTTTGAAACTGAAGGATAAATAAATTAAGGTGAAAGAGTATCACCAGGAAATTGTGGTGTCCAGAGCTGGAGGTTGTTGTTGTTTTTGATTCACTTGTGTGTGTGTGTGTGTGTGTGTGTGGTGTGTGTGTGTGTGTGTGTGTGTGTGTGTGTGTGTGTGTGTGTGTGTGTGTGTGTGTGTGTGTGTGCAAGGCTGCTGGAATGATATTTTCCCCATCTCTTGTCCTATATATGAGTTCTTTTTTTTTATTGTAATTATTATTCTTAGTTTTGTACTTTTGTATTGTGTGATTGTGCATGTGTATTGTGAATTTGCCTTATATATATAAAATTTGTATAATTTTCGTTGTGTAATTATGTATGTATGCTGTGAATCTATCTTTAATCTGTATTATGTGGTTATTTATATGTTTTGTGAATTTGCCTTTGGTTTGTGTGCTGTGTACTTCTATAAAAATTTAAGAATCTTTTTTTTTTCAATAAAGACTGAATGCGGGGGTGGTCGTTTCCCGGAGAACCGGTTTGTAGCTCTAAACCCCTTTCGGGTGAGTTCGGTTCCCTTGGGTATTCTGCCAATAGCCCTCGTGTTGCTTTATAGTGCGACGTTAGTAAACACCTATGGGTGAGGTGCGATAGCTATAATTATGACCACAAAAGGTGTGGTAGTACTATAAATGTATTGAACTGGTTATGAGCAGACTTTGCGTTATGTGTAACTTATCTACTCAAGCAAAGAGAGCGCTGACTGTATACTATAAATAATGATGATTTATTGAGCGTCGGTTGGTACGTCCGCTCCTTCGGTTGGTTACATGCATACTGAGAACGTAAACAAAGAGGACTACTAGCGCCCTCTGCACATGCAGGTCGTAACAACCTACTCACCATATATAATTGTATTTAATAATTTATAATCTTATAATATAACACATGGTTTATTTCTTCAATACTTTTATGCTTTTTAGAATTAGAAATAGAATTATCTATCACTAGGCTTTCGAACGAGTTTTAAAATAAATCAAATCAGATTATTTTTTATTAAATTTTTGAGATATTTTTTAATTTTGGGGAACCTACATTTCTTACCCCCCCCCCCCACCCTTACTTAGTAAGTTAAGGAAGGATTTTACAAATTCAGGCTAATTTTAAAATAATATTTTAGGTTTCAAAATTAAATCAAATTTCATAATGAGAAAAATTCTGTTTTAGAAATTAATTTTGTTATTTAATTAATCCATTAAAATCATGGTTACCTTTTTGTTGACAATTGTACTAGTGAATTGGTAGTTTTTCTTATTTATCTCCTCACATCTTGCGATATATCGCTCCATTGCAGGTCACGTGACGTCTCACAGATGTCAAGTATATTTTTAAACTTGGGTGATACAGGGGCATGCACAAGAGCTGGGTTAAAAGGTTCAAACCTCTCCCATTGACCAACAGATTTTTAAATTTTTAACATAAAGGTTATCCCTTGACGCTTTCATCTACTTGATTTTTTTACAATATATACCCCCGATAAAAGAAGTTTGTATACACCACTAGGCGACATACTATATTATGTGACGGATCTATACGCGTCCTTACACAAATCCTCTTGGGTATTCTTTGGGGCTATCAAAAATCATCAATCTTCTCCTAAGAAGAAGGCGTGATATGCAAATTAAGTTTATTATATACAGTTCAGGTTCACTTACTAGGGGGTTAGAAAGTGAAGAAGGATAGATAGTAGAAAGTTAGAAGGTTAAAAGGGTAGTTAACTAAAGGTGACAAGAGAGATACAAGGTGAAGAATACCGCAAAAGGTTAGAAAGGCCTTGTGAGAGATTAAAGACAGGAAGTTGATATTGATAAATTAACCCTTAATTGATTAGAAGACTGCCTACAGTTCAGGTATTGTCATCTTTATATTACGTTTGATATTTAAAGTATTAAAGAGGTTAAGCGGCCAATAGTTGCATATCTACCTTGTAAAGTAATATTGAGGTAGAAGAACTATTATTATAAAGTGGTTTATTAGATGTATTCACCCAAAACGCGACTCTCGTCCCCTCCCTCTGTTGACTCATTGGAACCTCCTATTTATTGTGTTGCATTGAATAGTGTTTGAGTCGATTAAAGTGCTAAATAAAATAATTGGAAATTATCCTGTTGAATAATCCTTCACTTCTTCCACATTTTTAGCTGGGTCACAGGATAGACGTCAAGGAGGGTTATTACAATTATACAAATCAAATTTCAGTGCAGACAAGCCAACACTAATTAAGTAAAAATATGTCATATTTGCACATGTATATAAAGCTAAACCAATAATAAAACTCCTAAAAATTTTGTAATATGCCTAATACAATAAACATAAACGTCTGGTATCTCTAGGATGCATTAAAGCAGTGATTCTCAACATTTTTGTTGTTGTTGTTGTTGCAGTACACATTTAACAATTTCAAAATTTGGCGGCACACTAAGAATAAAATAAGTTTTAAGGGATTTTACTTATCTGTAAATATACTACGTACAATAAATAGCTTATAATAAAAATTTTCAGCTTTGAATAAAATAATAAGTACGACAGACAACAAAATGTTTATTGAGCACTTAGTTCAGCGTTTCTCATACTGTGGGGCGCGCCCCCCTTAAGGGCGTTACATTTTTACGAGGGGGTGGCAAACATATTGAAAATTTGAAAACAAAATATTATTTAAAAAATCTTAATTTACTGAAAACAAACAAACAAAATACATTCTGACATAATATAAAGTACAATACACATTTACAATGATATATTACACTTATAAATGAATCAGTGCTACACACAATGTATCTTATAATTACTTTAACACCAAGCTAAGAACAAGTTTAATAATTACACATGGGATCATCAAATATAAAATTATATACAAATATTAGCATTTATCTTGTTAATTTGTACAGTTTATAATTAATTCCTTAAATGCCGATTAAAAGTTTAGCGATTCGCTTCCCAATGCTAACTGTTTTCCACGTAGGCGCGCGTATGTGATGTATTGGGGGGGGGGGGATAAAGAAGTAAATAATCAGAAATAAGTAAATCCTTCGAATCATTGTCGTGGCCGCGGTAGCCCAGTGGTCTAGGCATCGGATCATGGCTAGCGTGTCATGAGTTCGATCCCAGTACCATTAAAGACCCACAGTGTAGGGGAGCGATGAACGTTAAATCTGTCAAGAGTTTGAACGTCCTTCCGTAGGTGTGGTAGTTAGGAGAGGGGAGTGCCAGCTGGGTGTCGTCTGCGTCACTTGACCATGGTTCAAAATTACGCGGACCGTCGCAAAAAGCCCTCGTATTGCTAAATAATGCGACGTTAATATTCACTCACTCATTCGAATCATTGTCAATTTCTTTTTATTGCGTGAGTGAGTGAGTGATTTTGGGGTTTATTGGCGCAAGAGCCGATTTCGGCTATACTGCGCCAAACATTTGTTTTAATATCTGTGGTCTAGACGGGAAGAGAAAGAAAGAATGAATTGAATGACAAGAAAGAGGGTCGAAAATAGAGAAGGATCACTAGGGTACCCCGGGTTCATGAAGCCCGTGTTTACCAAAGACAGTAAACCCCGTGGGAAAAGGAAAAGATCACTAGGGCACCTCGGGATTGTGACACCCGTACTCACCTAAAGAAGGTGAGGCCCCTGAGGGGTCTTTTTATTGCATTCCATTAGCCTTCGGAATAATTTTATGGATAACAATGCACAGAAAAAATCATTCTTCGGAAAGACGTGTATATACGTCCGGGGAAAGTAATTCTTTGGCTGAGTGAGACGTTTATATACGCCGGTGGCACTTAAGTTAAAGTCGTTTCGTAATTTTAGCGTCAAAGTATAGTAATCACGTATAGAAAAAAGCTCGCGACAGCATATATCTATCTTTTATGTGTAAGCCATTATCGCCAAAATAGTGAACCATAAATAGAATAAAAAATTATAATTTATTTCAATACACGTTTTTTTTTAAATTTTATTATCAACCGATCACTATGAAAACTGGCAAATATATGTATTCTTTTTTGGAAAAGGTTTTTGTGCAATCCTTTTTGTTGTAGTTCCCCACCAGGTGGCGCTATAGCATATCAACTTTTGCACCGTTCAATCCATCGCCAAGTTGCCAACATGGTCGCCAAAAAGAATGCGAACTTGACTCTATCGCCAACATTTCGTTATGTTTCCACTGAATTGCCATTATAATGTAAGGAACGGCGTTGCTTGCGAATATTACAATATAAAAATAAAACAAATTCAACATAAAGTAATATTAACGTATTACACATCTAGATATAAATTATTTAGACTAATTTAAGCGTTCATTACACAAAATTTGTAACAATGTGTTACTTTTGCTGAGCAGAGATCAGCTTAGGAAGGTGTTTTCAAAAATCGACCCACAAGAGAGATACGGGGCGTTATAAAAAAAATCCTTTTTATCAGCTATTAGATCTACAAAATTTAGCAAATATGTTGTTGTTTTTTTTGTTCAGCAAAGATATTGAAAAAGGTTCTTTTTTTGTTACATATGCAATTCACGTAAAATTAACTCATTAAAAAATTCTTTATCCTTCAATCTATTTTGTTTAATTTTTCAATTCACCCATGCGAAAAACGGGTATATCAGCTAGTAATTAATAATTTGAAAAAAATTTGGCGGCACACATAAGTGCCTCAACATAGTTGTTGAGAATCACTGCAATAAATCATTGCAGAAGGTTAAAAAGTTGATTATTAACTACCAGTAGTATCAAAATATCCAAATACAAACTTGAAATTCAACATAAAAAATGTGTTCTAAAAGTTCAAAGATTCGAATATTTTAAAAAGTAAAATCTTTATGAAGTTAGCGGAATCTTTTGGAGAAATAGCAAGCTGTCTTCAAAGTAAATACCCCTTAAACATCAAAGTTTCGAGATATATTTCAAATAATGATGGATGTGTATGAAAAATAATCTTGAGAGCTCCATGGCCAGAAGATGAATAATTCTCGAAACAAAAACAAAAAAAAAAGGAAAAACCTTTTCAAAAGCATTACTTCTACTCCCATAACGATATGAAAACCAGTTCGTGCAAAAACTCACCATAAAAAATGAGGTTATAATGACTACATGCATAGTAATAAGAAAATATTTCGCTTTAAAAATGAATAGAAAAAAAAGAAAACTTGATCGGTTAGAATTCGAAGTTCAGTGTCTCGTGTCTCTAAAATTCAATGTTTTATTTTTATTTTAAATGAAAATTTATTTCTTATTCCTATAAAGACGAGTCTGTGAACAACCATCCGCAGTAAATTTGTCAAGCTAAAATATTTTATACACTAGACATAAATTAAGGCAACTTTTTTACACACGGATAAATAAGTCGAACATAAAAAAAGACAACCCTTCCAAGAAAGGAGAAGTAGAAAAATTAATTCAAATGATTTTAAACTATAATATACTCTTAGAGAATTATCTCCATAAAAGGATAATCAATATGTCTACAGTAGGAATTCTCAAACCCTCCAGAAGTAGTTTTTTTTTTCATTGATCCTTCTCTAAAGCTGCCCGGTCTCCAGGTTGCGGACCGGTACTGGTCCGTAGATTAAATAGTACCGAGTCGCCCAAGCAGCATTAAATTACAGTGAAAATCGTTCAACACGAAATTGAGAAGACTAAAATATTTTTTCTTGTTAAAAGAATTTCGTTTTAAAAGGTATTGTAATGTATAAAAATGTATATATATATATATATATACAGCTGACTCTCGATAATTTGAAGTTGAAGAGACCAATAAAAAACTTCTAATTATCAAGAAGAGTAGGAAAAAACTCCCAAAATACCCGAAGAGAAATTTTTTGCTAACACATTTAAATTTGAATCTTTGTACTGAAACAACAATTGTACATATGTATAAAATTATTTTAAAGCATTTTTAAAAAGTACATATATTCTTCTTCTTCTTTAGCACGACAGCCCGGGGTGGGTCAAGGCTTTCCTCAGAACATCCCTCCATCTTGTCCTCCGGGAGGCGACAGTTCTCCAATTGGTCACTTTCAGCACTTTAAAATCTTCTTCCACACAATCAGTCCATCTCAGCTTGGGTCTCCCTCTGGGTCTGTTCGAGATGGGTTTATAATTAAAGATTCTTGATGTCATAGATGAGGGATCCATTCGACAGACATGCCCCGCGAATCTCAAGCGGCATATTTTGATGTTGTTGACGATGTCAGCTTCCTTAAAGAGTCTGTTGAGTTCGAAGTTGTATCTGTTTCTCCAAATTCCGTTATCATTCACAGCCCAAAGATCTTCCTCATGACTTTCCTTTCAAAAATAACAAGTTGATTTGTCTGGGTCTTTGTTAGAGTCCAGGTTTCACATCCATAGGTGAGAACAGGTCTTATAATAGTTTTATACAAAATAATTTTTGTAGATCTTCTTATCAATTTTGATTTTAAACAAGTTCCAAGGCCATAAAGGCAGCTATTAGCAGCAAGAATTCTTCTTTTTAGTTCAAAGCCTATGTCATTACAAGAGTTAACATTGGAACCCAGATATGTAAAACTGTCAACCAGTTCGACTTTAAGATTTCCAACTTGAAGGGCCACAGGGCTCACTGCTTTTGTCACAGGCATGTATTTAGTTTTATCTGCACATATATTATACAGAATAAATATTAAACAGAAGTTATAAAAGTCCTGTATTAAAAGAATACATTTATATAGTAAGAGAATACATACTGTACATATAATTATTTTTTTTTTACGAAAGAATCTATCTTTTTTTGTTTTAGGGCATTCAATCTAACTTTGTTAATAGATTTTTCTACAATAAATCACGATTTTAAAACGTCCGCATCAACATGATTTTAGAGAAAAAAGTTGAGTAGTTTGTTTAGTGACACTTTAGCTTCTACCCGATGGTCATCAAAGGGGGTAAGTTACAGGGGAAACAAGCAGAAACAATACAACACAAAACATATATATAGCTCCAACGTGTCTGCTATAAGGACTCTATACGATAGTGAGTGTTTGAACTGTCGAGTTTTATTAAATCATTTCGAATTATCGCGTGTTGTATTCTGGCCGGCCAAATTTTACTTCGAAATATTGAGTGTACCAAAACGTATTGTTTCAGTTCGAAATATCAAGAGTTTTCTAGGGGCCGAGCACATATTTCGAATTAGCGAGAGGTTCGTGTTATCTAAGGTTTGAATTAGCGAGAGTCAAACTGCATATGAATAAATAAAATAAATGGTACATATATATATATATAATGTTGATGTTGTTTAAAGGCCTTGAGATAACTAATAATTAACAGAATAAACTGTTTATTTTAACAATAACTATAATAAAATGGGACAAAACAATTAAGATATTAAAACATTTAAACGCGCGTCGTTGCCTAAATGGCTTTCATTATTCTGAAGAGGGATTATATTTCTCTGTCGTCGTGGGTCTATCTCGCTGTCTCCTGCTTCTGTCTCGTCTCCGTCTGTCTCCCTAGTCTGTCTGATTTCCCCTCGCCTTCCTCCGAAGCCAGCGGGGTTACGTCAGAGGTCATTCAGTAGCGCCCCCTTCATATATATATATATATATATATATATATTGGTTAGAGCATCGAACTCTAGACCATAAGGCCTGTGTTCGATGCCCGATGCCACCAAATGCCCTCCGAGTACACACGGAATACGTGTTCGTTAAATCACTGGGTCCGAAAGTCTTGTAGGCAGTCACAGCAGAAACCATGGGTGCAGGGAGCTGGACAGTGGCGTAACGTACACCCCGGTATTACGGGGGGCCCAGGGATTCCAGGGGCCCAAAGCTTGGCTGACGCTAAGTACGTATTTGGGCTTGGGGCCCAAAACCTGAGTTTGCAGGGGGTCCCTAATATTTTCCGTTACGCTACTGGGGCTGGAGAATATTTTCCTCCACTCTAGTTCTATGCCTAAATTGTGGAGGTGGAGATAGGTGGTGTCGCCATTTATCGTGTAGAAGTCGAACCTGTCTCAGGCTCTGGCAACTTTCATTCCTTCCCTTCGGGAAGGACACAACAATAAAAATCTGATATATTCTTCAGGGTAAACTAACTCAAACTTTAGGAAAGTTTGGTAGAGAAATTTTATGTCGAGGAGGTATAATATGAAAGCAGTTTCTTTAAATGCATCTTTTATTGTTTAAATAAGTAAAGTCAATCTGCTCGTTACTGGAGCAATCAAAATAATAAGTTGAATGTTAAAAATATAGTTCTCAGAAAAATAACATTACCAGACTTTGGTCAACCGATTCGAACCTTTCCTTCAACTGTGTAACATCTAATAATACTAATCGAAACATCTTAAAAAAAGCGAAGAAACAAACCAGTTGCATACGTCTAATATGTCTTCAGTCGAAGAGCTTAATCACTTCTCACATTCCGTCTGAAACCGACGATCATATCAACCAACTTCGGTCTCTTTAATACTTACACGAGCTAAGTATAAAAATAGTTAAATTTCCATTGCAGTTGTTGCCAACCGCAAATCACGAAACTCGCAAAAAGATCGGGTTTCAATCCGTTTATTTACTTGAGATCATGGTGCGGGGTTGGAAAAACTAAAAGACACCATAAGAATTCGGATCCTAAAATAAATTTCTGCGCGAATCTTTTCCAAATGTCTAACAAAATCACTGAAATAAAAACATTCACAAGCACTTAAAGAAAGTTTATGCAAAATTTAGTCACACCAAAATCTTTAGATTTCAGTTTTGGTCCCCTGTTTTTGTTCAACAGGTTTAAAAAACTCCAACTTCCTTTTAAGCGAAGTAGCAATTGGCTTTTTTCTTGAGCTCTTTTCCATTTTAATAGCAAAAAAATTTTTCCCTATGAAAATGAACGCGAACCGATCATATTGATTTTTATTCACATTGTGATGTATTCACCTCCGAATTATACAGCCAAGTGATGAGTGATGAGATGTTTTTGTGTGGTGTTTGTCGGGGGTGGAGGGTCAAAGTAGTTTAGATAAACAAAATTGGCTCGTGTCACAGGTTATTTCAATGCCAAGTTCGTCTCCTTTCGATGAAACATGTAAAACCACCTCTCTTTCACATTTCACGCCCCTCTTAAATCTCGGCAGTGCGCGGATGGTATATTTTCCATATTTTACTCATTCTAAGAAGGGAAATCTTTTCGTGTCAAGAGAAAAAAATGCATGAAAATACACAGTAGTTTGTCAGGGCCGTTGTATTATTTCGTGTTAACCGATATTTTAAGTCAAGCGTTTTTGCGTTAAACGTATTTTACTGTATTTCTATTTTATTTACTGCGGGGTATTTCTCTCGGGATTGTGTGACTTTCCATGTTGTATTCTATGTTAAATAACTTTATATCCAGTTTTCGGCGTAACTGTATTTTATTTTGAATCATGTTTAGATAAATCAAGTTAAAATTATTAAACCCAAGGGCCGTGGGTAGCCTAGTGGTTAGAGCATCGGACTACAGACCGGAAGGCCTGGGTTCGAGGCCCGATGCCACCGAATACCCGCCGAGTATAAAACGGAGAACGTGCTCGTTAAATCAGTGGGTCCGAATGGTATCGCCATTTATTGTATTGTGTGAGCAAAAACGGACTGTCACCTTCATGGGGGCTCAAAGCTTAGGCTAACGACAGGCGTACAATATAGCCCGATGCCATGATGAATTTCGTGGGCCTAGATCTGACTACGTCAGACAGGTGGCATTAGTAACAACAACAAACCCAAACGATCTAAAATATAAGCAATCAACGCGCTCCCCCGTCAGCGAGTCGTGATAAAATTATCAAATTTTGACCGGTCCACGGCGCTAAAAAGGTTGGGGAGAGAGATCACTGCTCTAAAGAATAACAGTCGCGGTTAATAGGCTGTGCAAGACTGAACAGCGAGAAAAATCAACAATTTTGGAATGATTATTTTTAAAAAGTAGCATTAAGAAACAATGTATTCTTAACTTAACACTACAGCTGCACGAGGGCTATTGGCGACGGACCACATAACTTTGAACCATGGTCAAGTGACGAGGCTGACACCTGAACTGGCACCCCCTCTTCTAACTTCCACGCTTCACCAAAGGCAGAACGTTTGAGCATCAACAGATTGAACTGCAGCGGCCTACTTTACACGGCGGGTGTTCAGCGACACTAGGTTCGAACTTATGATTCGCCACCCACAAGTCCGTGACCTTGACTACTAGTTTACCGTGATCACTTCACCCGTGTGAAGAACGGGTAATCTACAGTAAATGTAACAGGAGCTTTTCTTTTTTTTTTTTCGTGTCATTAAATTTTGAATTATGTTGCTCTAAACTTTTTTAGAGCCCTGGATGACAAAACAAAAATATCAATACATTTAAATATATTTATATATTTTATTTTAATTTAATACCGAAATTGTTCATTTTTAAATTTTGAAATAATATAAACAAATAAATATAAGGAGTTTTATAGTTTAATTTATACAAATTCAAAGAAAAAAAGTTATAGATTTTATTGTGCGAAAGTAAAACAGATATATATGTTTCATAAAGAAACTCTGTTATCACTAAGGCAGAAAAAAAAGTGATACATTTTTTTAATATTTTTAAAACTTGGATCTGCTATAATTATGGTACATTATACCTTAAGTGAAGTATCAAAAACTCAGACTTAACCGCAAAAACGAATAAAGACTTCTTCCTTTTTTTAATATTATATTATGCTTTTTCAATTTCTTTAATCAATTTTAATAATTTAGATTTTCAATAATCAAATCTTTACATTTTAATGGCTTAGAAATCAATGCTAATAAGATTGCAGAGCTACACATTCTCATATATATTTCTAATGTAGCATTTTTTTCCATTAAAATGAATTATTTATTAAGGTAAATAGAGAAGTATATATGCTCTGAATCAAACATCTTAAAAAATATACTGTAAACAAAAAACAACTAAATGAAAGAAAACTGTGAAAAATTACATTTAAATATATCTTTCAGTGCCGTTAGCTGTTAAATGGGGTTAATTAAAAATGGTGTTATGTCGATTTTACTATTTCCAGTGAGTCTACATTCTTTTTCCGTATATTTATAAAAAGAAGTAAAAAGTAGAAATTTCCAGTTCTTTCTACGATGAGTTTGATAAAGCTTTTAATGAAATTAAACTTAATCTTACATCTTTTAAGATACGAACTCAAATTTCGAAACCAAATTTCATAAGAAAAATAAGGACACCATTTAAAAGTCTCTATATATTTCTGTATAAATATCTTAAGTAGTAAATACTTGAAAATTATCTACTTTTCCCGTGACTGGTTTACGACAATCCTAATCAGATACTTTAACACTATCACAGGACGAAATTAAACTGATTCGCAATATTCCATTCCAAGTTTACTGCGGATTTAATTAATTCTAAAACTGTAAGGAATTGAATAGTTTCGTTACCAGATATATACATATTTCTAAAGTTGCAATACAAATAATTATAATACACTTAAGCAGACGATATTTTTATAAATATTTCAACGACTCAACACACACAAGATATTCGAAAGGCAGACGTTTTTTTACAAAATGCATTTCAAATCATAACATTACTGTAAAATTATTTATACACAGATTAAAAAAATAATAGAAAATTATAAGAGTATTTATTCAAATTTGGTTAAGGACAGTAGGATTTAAAAAATTACTATTTCAGTGTTTTAGTGTTGAATTAGTGTAATATTCAGTGGTGAAAAAAAGTTGTGAATTGGACAAATTCATAACGGACACATGATAAATGCCATCACGTTATCTCCATTGAATGGTAAAAATTTATGTGACGTCATAGTCCCATGATAAATACATTCACGTGTTTTCATCCAATCATTTTAGAAATTCATGAAAAGTCATAGTCACATGATAAATGCAATCACGTGTTTCAGCCAATCAGTTCAAGCACTTTGATGTCACCAACTTTTGCTTCTTGCAGAAATTTTCTTTTAAAAAGAACATATTTAAACAATCCAGCAATAATAACGCACATAAGTAAGCAAAATACATTTGATTCAAGAGCATACGTATAATATTACAAATTTTTTTTTACCCTAAAAACTTTTTGAGGAAATTGTTTTTTTAGTATACTTGAGCATCTTTACCCAAATATAAAATTTGAAATTTTATCTAAATTAACTAAAAAAAATACTCAGTTTCACAAGATTGTTTTCCCTCTCTTCCACCCTTTGTTTTTTTTTCAGCCATAATGTTTGGTGGATGCAAAACCCACACACACATATGGAGCGTCTAAATCCTCTATATTCAGATAAATTCAATAAAATAATCAATAAATTTAATTGATAAAATGTATTAGACGTGAAGGAAACTTAATTAAGCCTACACTCATTAAAAAACGCAAAATACTACATGAAATAGCTGACATTCCAGATTACAACTGAAGCCACAAAAATTATATCTTTCGAATTTCTTTTATAGTTTATAATTAAAGCTCTTCGTGTATTTAAAGGACGAGGGTAACAGGTGATAACGATATATGCATTAATTGCCACAGATAAATTATAACAAAGAAGTTAAAACGATACAATTATAATTTATTTATATCGCTGTATTTAGAAGTGCTTAATATTTTTTGCATATAAATCCTAAATTTTAATAATGCTGAAACATGTAAAAATTCGTTCCAAATTATTAGATCGCATTGATGCTGCGGTGAACGAGATTCAGTGCTATTGATCAAGCCTTACGATTTCACTTTTTATTTATTATCTGCTCACGTTTATAATTCAATATTCAATTCCTTTTGAAATAAATCGTTTGGTTTATATGTAAATGAACTCGCGAGTGGAATAAAAAAAAATATCAAGATTTAATAAAGCTTGTTTTCTATTTTTATGGTTTCTCCTACAATTTACTTACACCAGCTTCGACAGAACAATCCAAGCAATGCTTCAATAAGCACTAATTTACTTGATTAGGACACTGACATATAGTTTTTTTATGTATTAAAAAATAGTTACCCATTGTTGAAAGTTCTATTCGATTCCATTTTGATTTCTTTTGATTGTTGAAATCTAACTTATGAGATCAAATGAACCGAAAATATTTCATTTATTATATTATAATTCAGTCTCAATAGGTTCTAGAAATATGTATTATTTGTTTTACAAAGATCTAGGAGAGGAGACCCCCTGTGTCCATCTATTTATTTGTTCTTTTTTTTCGCAAAATTCGTTCTTAGCGCTGCACTTCGGCAATTTTCATCACTGAAGATGCATCATCCAACACTTCATTGTAACGTCCTTGGATTTTGATAAACCTGCAGCTTCCTAGAAAGTTAATTACTTCCATTGATTGTTAATATGTCTTGGTATGAAAGTTTTTCTAACCATGCAACGATTCCTGTCTAGGGAATTGTTGCGATATTTTTCTGCAAGAGCCTTATTGGCGACATTATATGAAACGAAGCACATGGTTGTCAATTCACAGCGTACGACACATGTGAAATCAGATTTTCTAGCTTGACGAGTTATCTTGAACGCGTTAGCATTGTTGCGATAGTACGTAATAAATTTCTTACAGCATCACGAAAAACTTTTTTCTATATATAGTAGAGAGAAAACAAAAACGAGGTGTTTCAGCAATCAAAATTTGAACTTTTCCATAGAGCTATTTTTTTAAAAAAAATTACCTCTTACAATTTCCAAAAAAAAAATATTAAATTATTTATAGCAAGTTTTCAATACCAAGATCATCGATGTGTCAAATATAAAAATTAAAAATATATAAGAAGAAAGCCACATATATATTAAGTTTTGGCAGCAAATTTCCCATGATTTCACATTCCGGCAGAGCTTTTAAAATTTATCACGAGAATAAACTTATAAGACCATTTTAATAAATTTGTTTATTTTAATAAGACAGACTAACATGCATTATGAACATTACAGATAAATACAGATTCATAAGAGTCCCGGAAATTCGGCACTCGATAACCCGGCACAGTCCGGATAACTCGGCGGTACCTTTGCAGGTTAAGAAACCCCACGTGGAGACCCAAGGGTGAATTACGGAAGAAAACAGGACATTACGCATTTTCTTAAAAAAAGGTTAGCCAGTCTTTGCAAAGTCAGCTGCTTAATTTTCATTATAGACAGCTTTATATCTTCATAAAGTATTTTTCTGAGGTGCATTGGATCTGGTAAATTATTGTATGTGTTCATTAATTTTCATTTGCATGTAGGAAGTGCTCTGTGCCTTCATAAAGTACGTATTTTATTTATTTTTTTTCGTTTAAAGATATTTGGGAAGTTTATTTCTGATGTATTCTCAAGCATATACAAGTGAAGCACAGTATTTTCTCAGGAAACACACTTCATTATTCTTTTTTGAAGTGAAAACTTCTTTAGCGGCGTTGGGCACTTTTTGGTAGGGGAAAATCTTATGGGTTCGCGTCACCGACATCCTATGACTGGCGCACGCGCAGTGTGCTGTTCGCCTTAGACACTTTTTGGATGGGTGAAATCTCGTGCGTTCGCGTCACCGACATGCTTATAGCAGTAAATCTGTAGCTATACAGCTGACGTATAGTGCTGTGCATATCTTATAAGCGAAATTGAATGGATTTAGTGAAAAGTTCAATATGTATATACTATGCATTGCTCGTTACGATTCCGAGAATGGGTAATACATATTAATGGTTGCCGTTTATATTTCACCCGGAAAATCTATGAAACAGATACGACAATTTTTATTCGAAATTTTTTGATGATTTATACAAAAGAAGGTTCTGAAATACTCGAAAAAATATTTGTCGAAAAATATATGATAATGTACCGATGATTTTAAGGGGAGACCTCAATATTAACTTTGCAGATGATAAAAATCTACCACTAATTGAATTTCTAAATGAAACACTTAATTTAAATATGTCCAATGATCGAAAACTCAGTACTATAAAATATAAAACGACGATCGATGCGGTTTTTACGCGATACTTAGATAATTTTGAATCAAACATTTTCCTTTCTTACTTTAGTTACCATAAGCCTATTGTATCTTTTTTAGAACACAATGAAATAATTGAAAGTACAAAAAGTCTTAAGTATTGTTGAAATTAATGATAACAATAATACAAACAATTAAAATAATGTTACAAATCAAGTACATTGAAATTTAAGTAAATACAAATACTATCCATGAATAATATGATTGTATATTAATTGTTATTTCAATTGAATTGTATTTATATTTTGTCATGATCTTGTACAGCCCGTAATATATTTGAATAAAAAACCATATAAACATGCATTTTATTGTTGCTTGGAGTGTCAATAAATGTGAAAACCAGATTGATGTTGATAATTTTAATTCAAATATTATGAAATTTCAAATTTTAATACTAAAAGTTCTAAGTTTTCACTTCTATCGGCAGTGTCTATAACTGTTTAATCCCATTCTCGATAACCCGATATTTTCACAAACTCGGACACCTTTCGGTCCACATTAGGTCGAGTTTTCGGAACTCTATTGTATTTGCACATTCCTTCGTCCAAAGCGGAAGCATCAACTTACAAGATAGCACATGGCCATTGCATTTCCTTTTCTGACATTCTTCCCCTCGGAGCGGGGATCCAACCGACATCCCCCCACATCCCCAAGAGGAAGTTTGCTGCCAATGGTGATAAGTTGGGACTGAACACTTCTGTATGTTTGCTCATTCCTTATAGTGTTGGTTTGTACATCATCAACCCGATAATTTTTATCGCTATGTGACACAATACATTTTTATGCTAATAGCTCAAACGAAACTAAATTATGTTGCTATTCGATAAATTAATTAGCTTAAATAGTATTTTTAATTAATTTTAAAAATACTTTATATTTAAAAATTTTGATCACTTCTTTTTCTCTCGTGGAATTTGGTAAATTCTGCTCTAAATTCCCTAGGTTTCAAATTTCATTTCACTCCACTTATTAATTTCACCGATATTTTAAACAAAAAAAAATAGATATTTTATATTTTTTTTCAAAAAAATATAAATTTCTCAAATTTGATTAAAAATTACTCTGCAGTGTGAAGATGCATGAGAGTTATTGGCAACGGAGCTCATTATTTTGAACCATGATCAAGTGAAGAGGATGACATCTGAGTTAATATTCCTACTCTTACCATCCACACCCCGCCTACGGGGGGGACTTCAGGCCTATACAGATTTAACGTGCATCAAGTCCACTACACGGTTGGTCTTTAAGGACATCGGAATAGGACCCCGCAACTCGAGTTCGGGTCCATAACCACTGGGCTACCTTATCCACCCGTAAGAGATCGGATATAAAAGGACGCAAAAATGTGGTTGCTTTGTGATAAAGACAAAAGATTTAACAAATTGGAACAAAATAAAATATCTACGCAATATAATGTTAGAAAAAATTTCAAACTTAGATTAAATCTTTCACCACAGCATTCGGTTTATTTTCAAATATAAATAATTCTACAATTACAGAAAAAATATTTTTATTTGCGTCATTTGATGGAATGTATACTTGAATATTATCTATTTTAAAAGGTTTTGAAAATATGAAGGTGAAAGATTTTTAAATATGAAATTTAAACATTTTTGTTTGTTTTTCCTGGGTCCCCCCCCCCTCCCCAAATTAAACAAATATTAACATAGGATTAGAGATCTATTTCGACTGGAATGACTAAAAAGTTCAAAGGCCATTTTAATGCTTCAGGCGTAGCTAGAAAAATCTTATAAAGAATTAATTCAAACGACTAAAACAGAATACTCTCGTTCCGGCTTTCAAATCACGGTTTTTTTATTGAAGGAAAGAATGAGAGAGAGAGAGAGAAATGAGGCTACGAATGTGTTTGCGGATTTATTGTCATGACTGGCAGATTATTTTGTTTATATGGAAAACATTCATTTGAAAAAGACCATTTTTAGATATCTTAATTTAATGTTGTTCAACTCCGATTATGTTCTTAAAAATTTTAATCTGGTTTGTAAAATTTACTTAAGGTTTCAAAATCTTTTTATTATAGATTGCAAGAAAAAAAGCTTTAAAATGTTAACTTGCTGTAACGAACCTAACAAGATAAATAGCTAACGATTTTAATTCAATTGTAGCTTTTAATCTATCAAACTGAGACATACTGGGGTGGGGGAGATGAAGGACTTATAAACGAGGCTAGCGTTGTGTGTGTGGAGTGAGTGAGTGAGTCAGTATTAACGTCGCCTTATTCAGCTACTAGAGAACTTTTGGCGACGGATCTCGTAATTTTGTACCATGGTTTAAGTGGCAAGGACGACGTCTGAGCTGGCACCTCCCTCTCCTAACTGCCACACCAACAGGAGGACGTTTGAGCTCTCGACAGATTTAACGTGCATCGCTCCCTACACGGCAGGTCTTCAGCGGTTCTTGGCTCGAACTCATGACACGCCAACCACCAGTACGTTACCTTGACCACTAGGCTGCCGCGGCTACGGCTAGCGCTGGAAGAAGAATTGGAGTGCGATAAAAGTTCTGACGAAGTGGTGGGAAATGTCTCTTTCGAATTGTTTCGAAACCACTCTTTAAAATTACGAGATCTTTCGACAATAGAATACGAATTTTCATATGAGGTTAAATTCTTGTTTCAAAATCGCAAAAGATACCTCCGATAAAATGTAATAATTTTTTTTTCGGTTGCTTTCTTACTTTCTTTCTATCTTTTATTTTTTTTTTAACTTTTAATTGAAGCATAAACAATAAGTTAAAGGAATATAATCAGGATACGGTGACGTCGGTTGGAGATTATTATTGCTTTTGATGCATTTACAAGATACTAGAATGATTTTTTTTCTCTTCTCTTGCCCTTATATGTGTTATTATTATTATTGGTTTTGTACATTTGTATTATGTGATTGTGTATGTGTATTCTGAATTTGCCTTTATATATACATATACAATTTGTATTATGTAATTATTTATGTATATCGTGATTTTACCTGTCATTTGTAATTACGTATGTGGTGTGTTGGAAATATATCTTTGTTTTATGTGGTATATATGTGTTTTGTGAATTTGCCTTTGGTTTGTGTGCTGTGTATTTCTATAAAAATGTAAAATAAGATTTTTTTTTCAATAAAGACAGAATGCGGGGTTGGTCGTTTCCCAGGAAACCGGTTTGTAGCTCTAAGCCCCTTTCGGGTGAGTTCGGATCCCCTGGGTATTCTGCCAATAGCCCCCTCGTATTGTTTCAGAGGATAACAGAAATTTAAATCAAGAAAAATAGCAACTTCCCAGAAAGGGAAGTTGCTATTTTTTGGCCACTCATGACACTCCAACCACGTGTCCATTAGCTTGACCACTAGGCTACCGCGGCCACTGAGACTAATGTATAAAGAAATTAAGTGGAGAAACTACTATTACTCTTCATTTTATGGTAATTAACGCATTTTTAAATTTGGACATTATCCCGTGAATGTTTATTTATAATTATGTCTCGCATTTATTTCTCTTGGGTTTAATTAAATATTTGTTCCTCCAAGTCGAAACTGTTTCTTTTTTACTATACGGATATTTTAAATTTTCTAGAAAATTCCTCTGTTTTACCTTTCAACTTTATCTGCTTTTATTTTATTAATTACTTAGCTTAATTATGATTTTAATTATTAATTTATTAATTAATATTTCATTATATTTTTATTTTTTATTTTATTTTACAAAATTATGAGGGAATTTTCAAGCCATGTACTTTTTACAGCATTACTATCTTCAATATGTTACTAGAGCTTATAAAAAATAAAGAAAATTACTTATATAATTTTGAATCTGCCTCTTGAGTATTTTACTATCGATTCACATAGAGCAGCTTAAGAAGCCTTTGATAAAAAAAAAAAATATTGCACCACATCTTCATTAATATCTAATAGTGTGTGTTTTTTCACTGTCTTAGATCTTGTTCTTTTGAATTAGGGAAAAGGGGTAATTTACAAATTGTTGAATTATGGTAACAGCTTACTTTCAATACCAAAAAAAAAAAAATTTTAAAGTAGCTTGTCATTCTTTCCTTGCTTTATAATCCTCACATCAATGACAAGGGAAACCTCACACCGAAGCAAAGGAGAAAGCTGCCCTTTAAATCATCCCTAGTAGTTCCCTGGGGGTAGTGGCGAGGGCTGGACCGGAATACAAATCTTGGCGGGTTTCCTTTTTAACCGCAGCAGTGAAATCAAGCGTTTCTCATGGAGCACACACACAAAGAGAAACCTGTCACGCATGGGGAGCGATCAAGATGGGAATTGGGTGATTGTTAACTCTGCGCTCGGGGTGAAACCTCAAAGTGAACTCTTTCTTCCCGGCCTCACTTTACAATCACTTAGAATGGAAAGTAATCGTGTTTTTTGTAAATTTGTGATGCAATTTATGTCTTCTTCTAAGGTAAATTTATGATGAAATTCCTTCGAAACCTTATTCTAGTATTTCGAACAATGTTAAAGATTATCCCTCCCACCCCTCCCAAAAAAAGGGAGCATGGTAATATAATGGTAAGGGTCACGACTCATTGCTGGAGTGTCTTGGTTTGAGTCACGACCGTTTCTTCTACTTAGGTGTTAGGTGCGTAGTATCAGCCGTATCAATGATATGGAGCCCCCTAGCTACAGGTGCCACCAACATGTGTAACTACAGCCCCACCTAATAGGGTTTCATATATAAAAAAGGCCCCAGAAGGAATTTTGATACAAAACCCACTCAAAATTAGCTCCGCCAGTGTTAGGTCCACTAGGCACATGCCTAAAATGCTACAGATTTGGAGGCACAAAAATAGAACAAATAAAAATTACAGCGAACGTACCCCCGAACGTACCACGGAGGATCATGAGAGAAGTATTTCTGCCCTTAAGACGGTAAATATTGAAATAAGATCTACTACGAAAAATAAAAAACGTAACAGTTTGATGTTGCTGTGTACTCAAAATATTCAAAATAATATTACCATGGAAATTGATGCTATTAATGATTTTCTGATAATCAAACTGAAAGAAAACCTTTGTTGCACAAGTACAATGACAGTGACTCAACAGAGAATAAGGACGCTTAAAAGAAAAAGATAGTAAAGCGAGATAAGCGAGGGGAAAGATGATAATTAACAAGTTGAAAATACTACATACGATAATGTAAGCTCTATACTGTAACTGCAAACGATTTCTTCAATTTACTGTACTAATTTACAAAAGGGTGGGTGGTTCGCGATGTCGTAAGGTAAGAAATGAACAAGAGTGGCCAAACCATGCCACTATCCATTCCTTACGCTTACCAGTCCAGGACAGGGTGGGTCCATAGGGGATAAATAATGGACTCTCCAAACAGATAAAACATAGAAAAGAGTTAAGGAAAACCCCCTCTCAAACCCAAATTGGCAAGGTAAAAAATAAAGGAGGGGGTTGCTCTGGAAATAGAGGTATGGAGTGTAACAATTTGAAGGGCCTAGGGTGCCAGGTAGGTTACAAATGGCCCTGGTTTGAGTCCTGGTGTCCATGTAATTTTGAACAGTGGTCAAGTGACGCGGATGATACCAAAGGTGGCAATCCACTCTCCAAAATTCCTAGCACACCACCTTAAAGATTCCGAGCCTCGATACTTTTAATGTGCATCAGTTCCTCTATATGATGGAGTATTTGGTGGTAACAAACTTGAAATTACTACTGAAATATAACACCTGCAATGAGCTCACTATCATGACCCTACTGCCATCGAGCCCGCAAGTTGGGCAGAAGTAAAGAGCCAGAAGACATTCCCTAGCACATAAATATTTTGCTTCGTATCGAATGTGTGTTCAAAATTTGTACAAAAGAAATCACGTTGAAGTAAACTTTCTCCGTGATATTTTATTATTATATTTTGCATACATTCGTAGTTTATGTTCCTTTCTTTCTTTTTGTCACTAAAATATTTGTGACGGAAAAAACGGATTAAAGATGTCAAAAGTCTTTAAAACTTCACTTAGAAAGTAAAATACGCTGAAAATATTTAAACGCAGTTGAAATAAAACATTGTATGCCTTGCCATACAAAATACTCGCAAACAACAAATATTTCTCTTACTTGTGTAGGTAGGGTGACCAGTGTCTCAAATTGTGTTTTCTGTCATTCCTGACAGCACGCTTTGTTAAAATTTTTAAATTGTTGAAGTCTTTTTTCTTTGTGTTAATTTCATTAACCCATTCACGGTCAATTACGAGATATCTCGTAGTAAGCGTGTGTATCAAAACTGCCAGCTACGAGATATCTCGTAGTGTGAGATGCAAATTTAGATTCATTACATATCTCCATCATTCAAGATAGGAATTATTAGAAAGGATGAATGAAAAATTAATATAGTGCCATTGATTAATCATCAACTTTTATTATTAAAATTATAAATTAGATGATTAGATTATAACATAATAATAATATACTTGTGACGGGGCTATCCGCGTGAATTTCCAAACTAATCCTCTTGGGTAACTTTGGGGCCAGCATTTATTCTATTTCACAGCCTCTTCCGGAAAAACACGAGATAGTTATTTGCTAATTAATTCGACTATATAAAGTCTAGATTTCGTAAATGTTAGTGAGAGAGAAAGAATTGCTAAATTACATGTAAGTATCGTCTACGGATCACTTCAACGAGCATTTGATAGTATTTTATAGTATTATAGTTGTCGTAATCTATCACTACCCCTATTATTATTAACTCCCCTTCGCGTATTATCTAAATCTGAATATGTTGGATCCATAATTAATTACAACTAATTTAATAAATCAATCTTATTTATTGACCTTTCTTAATGAGAGATTACATAAATACTATTCAAACCTTAAGATCAACAAAATACAGAGGAGTACGAGAAGAATTCGATTATGAACGACGGAATCCTAACTGAATCCACGGAGAACAACGCGTACAATCAAGCTACACATTTATATTTAATTTATGAAAACAACTGACCTGATACCTTTTCTTAAGGCAGGTTCTTCTATATCTGGATTGCTTTAATGAGCGGCTTCAATCTCAGCTATTTTTCAGTTCCGTCCCGAACCGATTTAATGAATACTTTTCAATAGTCTTCTCCGACGAATATGTTTCCACTAGAAAAACTACTCTCTCAAATCACCCTCCTTTTTCTCTTCATTTCATTTCTCCCTTTTATATTTTTTCGAACTCGCTAAACCGAAAATATCTCGTTTGCATAAGTCACACTTTTTGGCTCTCGGAGGAGATTGGTTGAAATAAATAAAACAATTTAAAGAAGTCGAGAGAAGGTTAGTGAAACGCGTAAGCACCCGTCACATAGTAAAGTACTAGATTAATCATTAAAGGAATCAAAACAATTAGATTTAGTACCGACCTGAAGTTAGCAAGAGTTCGTCTCCTTGTCAATTCTGATAGTTGAGATTACTTAGACGGGAATATTAGATTTGAATGTTAGATTTGAGTATTAGATTTGAGCATCAGGATTAATCTAGGTATTAGAGAATCACTCCGAGGTTTCCACTTATAAACTGAACTTGTGCTTGTTAATTGTGTTTGTTTGTCTTCAATAAATAATTATTGTTATGGCTTTTGTTGGTGATGATATGTTTCCTCCTACATCAGGCGCGTCGGGCAATGTGAACTCAGTCCAAGATAGGACTGGGCTACGACATACTATATGAATGTAATGAAAAAAATGGAAATATCTGTTGTATTTGTATTATTGCTAATGCTTTTTCCTGCATTGTTGCTGTCACCATTAAATAAATGAATAATAACTAATCCCTAAATTGGCGAATTCCCATCATTTTATTCCCCGATTTCCCTGGTTATAGAACACGTATGCATTCTCAGGAAGATTTCGAAGAAGTGTAGTGCAATTTCCTTGCACCAACGGAGGGTGTTCCTGAGGAATGAGTAGGAGGACATACGTTGATCAGAGCGATCAGCACCTGCCATTCCCAAAGTATTATCTTTGATTATACCTGGTTTAGTCGAAATTTTTTTCCATTTTTATACTTCACAGTTTGCATTTGTGTATGTTGGATATAGTCAGAATATCCCAAAACGAACAGAAAATCTATTTTTATATGAAAATTTTTGTTGAAAAAAAAACACTACTTATTCAGTGACGCCAGCTATGGGTTCTCTCTCGTAGTGTTTTTTTTTTTTCTTTTCAAAAAGAATTACTGTGTAAATGCTATTATACTATATTATAGTAACTTATATAATATCAGTATATTTTGTAAAATTTCATGTTTTCTTTAAAATAAAACCATGGCACCCAGAGCAAGGCGTTGTAAATTTTCCTGACAGTAATTAATTAAATTCGTTTAAATAAATCTATATATATAAAGGAGAAAAGCGACTCACTCACTGACTAACTAATCACGATACCTCCGGAACTTTTCAACCTACAGACGTGAAATTTGGTAGACATGTTCCTTTCATGGAGTAGAAATCCGCTAAGAATTGATTTTGCGAAATTCGAACCGCAAGGGGCGTTATAAATAATTGTTTTCATTTTTAAACTACTCGACGTACAATTTTGAAATTGGGTAAGCAGATTTCTTTTACCGAGTAGAGATCCGCTGCAAAATGAGTTTGGTGAAAATCGACCCCCCAAGAAGCGTTGCGGGGCCTTAGAAGGCGTTATAGATAATTATTTCCATTTTTCAACTATTAGACGCACAGTCTTTAAATTTGATAAATAAATTCCTTTGTTAGAGTAGAGATCAGCTACAATATGGGTTTTGGGAAAATATCCCTCCAAGTGGCGTTGCGGGGGTTTAAGGGGCGTAATAGATCAATATTTTCATTTTTAAACTACTTGACCTACCTGCTCGAAAATTGGTAGGCATATTTCTTTAATATAGTAAATATCCACAACAAAATGGGTTTTGGTAAAGTTGACCTCCAATGGGTGTTGCGGGGGGAAAGGGGTTAAGCGGAGATATTAATAATTAGTCAGGGGAATGCTTAAGTTGAGCCACGCGTTCAGGTCTAATTCCACTGTAGAGGGGCTGACATACACAGTTGTCTAGTTAGTGCTCACGTGATGATGGGGAATAACAGAGGCGTAGCTACCTCCGTATCAATGATACGGGCCCCCAATCTTTAGGGGCCTCAAAATCTGCAAGCAAAAAAAATCGTTTAAATGTTAAGAGGCCTCAAAAGAGAGCCCCCAAGGCCTTTCGATATAGGGCCGATTCAAGACTAGCTACGCCAGTGGAGATTAAAGGGGAAATTTAAGGATAGATTTCGAATTTGAATCATAAAAAGAGTTTTGGGGTTAGAAGCCATGTTGCAAATATATTTTTTAACGAAGTATCTTCTATTTTTGAGTAGTAAAAACTATTAGTGATCTTGAAGGTCAAAAACCTTCTTTAAAATTATCTGTCACCTTCCTATTATTCACCATTAGGAATTCGATTTTCTTGGGATAGTTTCATTCTTATCTTTCTATTGGTATAACTTTATCTTATCAGAAATAGAATCTTCCAACAAACTTTCAAGTTTTCTGGTTCACGTTGATTCGGTGATTGAACTATGTTGTTAGAAAATAGTTTAATCACCGAGTCAATAAATAATATTTGTAGAACGACTAGGCTTAACAGCAACTATTATCAGGCCATATCTTGGGTTGTTGAAACTTTTCTCCTAGCGAAGACTTATTGTACTACAAATATTTGATTTTCCTTTTGATTAAGTGTACTATATTATTACACAAAAGACCCCCCCCCTCCCGGAAATGGTAACGTCAATTTTTAAAATGTTATTGCTTAAAATCCATTGAAATAGAGCAGTGGTCTTCAAACTGTTCCACGGAACCCTGGGGTTCCCGAGACATACTCAGGGGTTCCTCGAGTCACAATAAAAAAATCGAAAGGAAAATTATAAATGTATATACAAAATAGATTCACGTATGCTATGAAGTTAGTATATGCATAAGTACCTAAAGCTCATACCAGTCAATAAGACTGCAAATTTTATTTATAAGTAATATAATTGATTTTTTATGACAATTTCTAAAGTTTTATTGTAATATAATAAGAGAATATTTTGAAGTGTTTTTGATGTGTAACATCTTTCCTCTCGATTGCTGGAGATTTGTGGGAGTGATTTCGTGAAAAGGGACGGAAATGCGTAACAGGAAGTTGGGGAAGCGCGCGCTATTTAATTTGACCGATCAGCGCGCTTGGTGGTGTCTCTTCCCTACCCTCCCATTGAAGTTCTGTTTTTTTCTCCTACATTCCGGAGGGACCCCTCCCCCTGCGGTCTAGGTGTTGGGATCTTTGTTTTTGTTTTGTTTTCTCACTTTAAGATCAAAGAAGAAGCGCAGCTGGTGTTGCGATCTATCGCAAACAGAACAACTCACATGTTGTGACTCTCTCTCTCTCTCCTCATATGGATATTACTTATCCTCGAACAAGTGGATTGGGTATTGTTATTCAAGATATTGGGGACATATGTGCGGCAGAATGCTTATTTGAAAATGGACAAACAGTGATTTCGGTGGTCGTATACATTTCTCCGAATCAAACGGTTCAAAAAATTAAAGATTTCCTGCATTTTTTACTTATACCATTACCGAAGGTGGTTTTGCTCTTTAAAAAAAAAAAAAAAACTATCACTCGCTTTCCATGATTTTGAGTGGTGATTTTAAAGTTAACTTCAGTTTGCTAGAAGCCGAGCCCCTCATAGCTTTTTTGAATGATGAACTCGAGCTCGAAATGAACACAAATCGAAATGTTTCGACAACTAACAGTGGTACTGTTATTGACGCTATTTTACACACAATGGTTTTTAAATACTTTGAAATCACAAGTATATATGTCATATTTTAGTTATCATAAGTTATCATTACCGCTCTTCCCCAAATTGAACAAGAATAATTATTTTTGATAAAAAATTGCATTACTCCTTGCGTTAATTAAATAAAATTTTCATTAAAGATATAATTATTCCATAGAAAATTATTTCCAATCATACTCGGTTCATTTTTTTCAAGATTTAAGTTGCTATTGCGAATTTACCACGATAACATGTCAGATGTTACACATCGTATGCGACTACTGTAAGGCTCGTTTCTTTTTTTTTTATATATGTACTCTCTACCTCTAATAAAGAAAAAAATCCTACGTACTACCAACTACATTGAGAATATTCTATTGTTTGCTATCCTGAGATCCACGAAATAATTTTAGACAAATAGTACAAAGTTTTGCACAAATAAAAAGTTTTCTAATGGAAAATGCACCTTTTAACATTTGTGGGGAAAAAACACTTACAATGAAAGAGAAGGGGCAACTTATAGACATCTCAACATTCATGTAAAATACACAGTATTTCTCTCAAAGTTATAAACATTTTAATACCATTCAGAACGATATATTTAATTGGAAAATACTTCTCAACGTAAGTGACTGCAAAAATAAAATATAAAAACTAATTAAGCGCAGAATATGAAATAGTACTGCATATAATTTCAATAGACTTAGATTTTGACAGTTTGTGTAAAAAAAGGCAAGCACATATATCAGTTACTAAATATAATGCATAAGTAAGGAATTCTTGGATGACATATTAATATTATAAGTAAATTACATTCTAAGAGTGTGGGGGAGGGATGAATATTGGGTGCCTTAAAACCCTTATAATTCTAAGGGTTCCGTGCGTGAAAAAAGTTTGCAGACCACTGAAATAGAGTAACTACCTCTCCATGACTTTTTAAAAACACTCGCATTTTAATTAAATTCATGCCTGCATCAAAGAAATGTGCTGAACACACACAGTTTCTACAAACTGATGATTTTTTTTAACCATTCTATTCATTCTGACTTGAGTAAATACTTGATTTTTCACACACTGTTTTTAAAAATATTCAGACGCACAAAATCATGTAAAAATGTAAAAATTCATAATATTTGAAATTTGTTTATATTGCGATTCCACTTTTGAAAATACATTGCTTCCTAATTTAGAAAACATTTATTTTATTTCTTTTATTCATCAGAAAGTTAAAGTGAAAAAAAAAAACCTTTCATCCTTGTCTATATTTTTAACTTACATCTAATTCCCATGACAGTTTATTTTAAAAACATGATATAAAATTCTTGCTATGAATAAATACTGGTGCTTGTGTGTGGTAGTTATAACAAAAAAATAATAATATTCTGGAGTTCTAGAATTGTCTTTTCCTGGATTTATTGGTAACAATAACTTTCAACAATAAACTTAACAATCTTTAGCAAATTAAACCATTACATTAATTAGACTGAAACTAAAGAGAATTCTAATAGTCAAGATAAAAATCCTCGTAAACAACGGTACCTGGAACGCCGAAGCCAAGAATTACGAGTCTGATTCAAAATATACGAGTAAACAACAGCATGTCTAGTTATGCTGAAGCCAAGTTCAATATTCCAACTGAGACAGAATCCGTTACATATGGTTTCTGTCCAGGTAGACCACGTGGGCTCTGAGCGGGGTGTCAACCACGCTCCACCCACTCAGACCACCCGGTCCACAATTTACAACATTCTAATTTAAACTCTTAACTTCGTCCTAAATAAAATATCTGTTTTTTTCCTTTTTTCAATTTCATATATTTTCAATAATTACAAGGGCCAGTGACCGTAGTATCCGAGTGGTCATAGAGGCGAACGCGTAAGTGGTGTTGTCAAGTCGTGAGCTCGATCCCTGAATACCTGGAAAGGCTGATGCACGTTATGTGTGTTGAGGCTCAAGAGCTTGATATTGGCTTGTTGTGGAATTATGGGAGTAAGAATTACGCTCACACGTGGCGCCCTCGTCACTCAGTGGTTCAAAGTTTCGAAAGAATTTCTGCCCAAAACCCTCATATTGCCTTAGAGTGCGACGTTAATAAAAATTATCAGCTAGAAGGGCTTGCAGTTCAAACAAGTTTCGGTCAAAGAAATTTTTTTGAGAACTATGTATAATAAGAAGTTTTAATATAATTTTAAGTTAATTTTTAGTAATATATATGGTAGAACTTGTTCTTGTGTGATCTATTTTTATGCAATTTTATTTTTGTGTGATTTTTTTTTATGCGATTTATGAATTTTAAGGTAACTAAGACGTGAAGGTAATTTAAATTTTGCATTTTTTTTTTTATTTTACTTTTAAAAAATAGAGGGTATTTTGCTGCTTCTATAGATGTATTATTTATGAGAATTCGATCAAAATAACGCTAGAAAATTAAATTTTAAAATTGTAAACAAATGTGATGTAACTGTGATTCAGGTACACTTTCTTCAAAATCCGTGGTGTATTCAATATGTATTTTAAAAAACTAATTTTTCTATTCGAAGAAATTAATTTTTCTATATTATATGTTCAAATTTATTGAAAATTGTACATTTTTTAGCAAAAATTGAGAAAACTTAAATAATTATTTTTAAATGAAATTTTGTTTATTTAAATGTTATTTATATCTAGTTTTGCATTAATAAATACTCAATGAAGTTCTTGAACTATAAATCAAGTGGATCATAAGGATTATTTTAAATTAAATACACAGCTTGTAAAAGAGACATTTTGTTTTTCCTAACTGCCTATTGTTAACATTTAAATTATCATGAATAACTCTCTATATGTTCATTACTTTTGGTTTTACTTTAAAATAAATAAATATTTATATGTATAAGTACAAAATCAATTTTTGTAATAATTTTTAAAAACATAGCTCCATTTAAATTAGACACAAATGAACTTCTTAAATTCATCAAAGACTTTTTTTTTTGTGTATTTTTGTAACAATAAAAGTATGTGTAAGGAATTTTGTAATATCCAGTAATAATGATGTTCTAAGTGAAGTAAAAATACTAAAACTTATAGATATAAAACTTTGGTATTTTAAATGGAAGATGTGAATCGTTGTTAATTGATGAAATAGGGAAAGAGTAATTAAAAAAAGACTTCTAAAGAAAATCTAGAATTTTAACTTTCAATTTAAAAGCTGAGAAATGATGCAAAATAACCCAATTAACAATGGTATGACTTTATATTGTATTAAAATATATTATTTTACAAATCATTGATGAAAATATCTTTTTTTGCAATTTTCTTAAAATGCATTTTTTGGAGATTCCGGTACACTTTCCTCAAAATCTACTTTACCTATAATGCTGATATTTTGCATAATACAAGAAAAATAAATTTTTAACAAAATGAATGAATTTATTTTCAAATAAACATTCAGAAATTTCAGATATAACACATTTTCTGCATAAAATTTAAAGGAAATTTAAATCACTAAGCTTAAAAATTTTTTGTAATTTTTATAAATTTATATTTTAAAATTTCATTTCGTTCATTTTATGGATTGTTATGATTACAAAAACTCCGTCAAATTTTATAGCTATATATTCAGTAGCTTTTATGCAAAGTGTACCTAAAGGTAAGAACATGATTGAAAATAAAAAAAATAGTTGTTGAATAATTATTGCTCTTATAGGTTTATTTGTAATTTAAAATGAAAATTTTTACATTAACAAGTACATAAACATACAGATAACTCAATGTAAAAATTTTATTTCCGTTGTTTCAAATTTAAGTAAGTGAGAACCATTTAAAGTTGGTGCAAAAAAAAGTTCATTTTTCCTTCTCGCAGACTTCCCAGTTACCTTAACGGTTTTGGCGCCACTGTAATGTTTTCCATCAATGTACATACATATACTTCAAGACGCTCTGTTCATTGGTTATAAACAGTCTCTCAACACAATGCTCGTTCAATTATTTTCTCTCAACGCACTAGCAGCACACACTTAATTGAAGACGAAACTTTCAATGACAGTGACATTATCAATAATTTGATAGATTATGAAGACGGACATGAAGAACCGGATTCTTTGAGAATAGATACAATATATGCTGAGGCGCAGATTTCCAACAAATCGGAATAGCATTTTCTTAAAATAGATACCAATTCCAAAAAGAGTTTGAAAATTCCACAAAAAGAGCTTTGATCATGCATATCTGGTTATCGTGACGTTCACAAGCAACTGACCAACCGACCGTCGTCTAAAAAACTTATCATTTACTTTACGGTGCCAAAAAATAAATCAATTGAAATTGTATCTTCAAGTGACGAAAGTGATTTTGAACTAATTCATCACAGGAAGATCTGCGCTTTGGATTACGATGAGTAGAAGTGAATTATGTCTGAGCATTTTGAAAATTTCTCCATGTATACAATGAGAAATTAAATGTTTTTAGTAATTTAATTATTTATTTTGTTATGGAAGCACTTTCTCATAAATTTCGTAAATAATTAACATATTTTTTTAAATGCGACTTTTTTAATGCGGTCCCTATCCACCGTATAAAAGAAGTTTTCTGTAGAATGTCGACAAAATCGTTTGTTATATGTAAGTATTTATGAAAATCTCGAATACTTTTTGTGCGATTTCTTTTATGCAGTCTCTATCTACCGCACAAAAACAGTTTTTACTGTATAGTAAAACGTAATAAAAAACAAAATCGATGTCTAGTAATATCTTGATGCGCATTTAAGTGGTTACCTTACAGAAGGTAAATATATTCTGTGTCATAATTCCCAACTGATAAGCATATAGTAGTCGCCAGCATAGAAAGTTTTAGTCTTATATCCAATACAATGTATTGCATGATAAGGCTATATATACAATTTATAACATATAAATTCACACACAGTGGAGCTTGTCATATGAGAATGAAGCATAAAATTGACACAAGGAAGGACCTGAATGGAACAAAAATCGGTAGATCTGTTGTACATGCACGGAAAACGAATTTCCAATAGTATTATAGGAATTGAATGTTTCATTCCCGAAATACAAATACAAGATAAAACAAAACTTTAAAATGCATTGGCCCACCTCAAATACTGTTTATAGGGGTAGGAATTGCCATTGACTGGTGAGATGCAGTCAGAACTATGGTCTCCGAGACTGTAGCTTGTGGCGTGGGACGTGGAAGCGATTACGAGCACAGCTTAATGTTAAGAAAATCTTTATTTTCAGGGTTAAACACTTATAATCTTGAACACAACTTTATAATATTAAAGATAGTCCAGTTTAAGAGTCAGTCGAGGCCTGCCAAGCCGTTGCGCCGCTTAATTCATCCCTTCTCCTTCATCGGTCTTCTTGCTCCAGAAGTTCATTACCTCATACTACTTGTCCGGAGGGCACTCGCCCCGCAAATCGCCAGAATTCAGGATAAATACTATTTCCATCGCGACCAGGAAAGCAAGAGAAAAGAGTTTTTCAGTCCTGAGGGCGCTTGCCTCCACAATTTTCCCCTGCAAGATCAGGAAACATGAACCGCTCGTTTTTCTTCTTTCTCCCGAAGCGACCCTTTTAAACTCCAGGGGCGGGTCACCTGCATGCCCCTCGCCTCCTCTCATTGGCGGGCCCCAATGTCTATTGTGTGTTCAAACACACAGGCGTCGAAAGCCATGAAGTAAATAATAGGGTAATGATTTCAAGGCCATTCTCACAAACAGTTCGTATATGTTATGCCTCCGGCGCAAAAGGCGAGACACCTGTGCTTTGAAAGAAACAGAATTCCCCAAGAGGTCAACTGACCCTCCATATGTCAATCCAGACATGCATAGAGGGGTGTGAGTTCGGTTAATGAGCCGACGTTACAAGTCTCTATTTGCTAAGTAACTTATAGATGTCTATTTCAGTCACTGATGTCCCGGCTACAAGCTAAATCATCAACATGGATATATCAAGGGCTGTACAAGCCCTTGTGAATCTTCGTGTTCTATCGATAAATAACTTACTTCTTTTGATAAATTGCTAATATAATAAGCCGAGGTTGCCACATTCAATGCCAACAACGTCAAATAGTAGCAACACTCCGTCCAAATGTTGATTGCCAAATACGGTTTTCCCACCAGCTTCCACTAGTGTAAATGTCCATTCTCTTTCTACTGGTAACATTTTCTCATACCATTGGTTACAGTACAAGTGCGTCAATGAAACCATATTCACGTGAAAGTGATGCCTTAGCGGTGCGGTGTTTTCTCTTTTATATACACCATCTGGACGTTTGTTGCAATACACTGAAGCTCCAGCTGGTGAGTCATCAGTAGCCAAAAATTAATTAATTTCTAATCTATCTAAATTATACGTAATCTCATTCCATTTTGGTGCACCGCATTTTTTTTAAATAACATTTTGATTTTATGAAACACCAATCTTCCTATACTGACCGCCTTTATGTAATGTCTACACGATGTGGAATGTAATGGAAATCACATTCATGGTTTTTTAAACTGTTTCCTTAATATTTCAAAATTGAAATCGGTTTCATACAGATAAGTATACAACTCTCATAATGTTGAAAATGCTATTGCAAATCTACAAAAAAAAAGTAAAAGTAGATGAAAAAGTAGAGGGAAAGTAGCCGAAGAATACTTGAAAAAAATAATAACAGATTTATTAATGGACATAGACGAACCGATAACTACACGAAGAACAATCGTCGTACATACACAAAGAAATATTAAAACAGATTATTTCCAACAGTGCAAACACACTCATTATAAACAAGCTTCACAATGTCCCAGAAATGGCTTGTTAGAACAGTACTACCAGGGACTCAGATATACATATACAGTCTCTTTCTCTTATCACAGTTAATTCACACGACTGAACTATCTTCTCTTTGTTGCAAAGGTTCTTTATATAGCCTCATGGTATTTTCTAAAATGATCGATCCCAAAGCTTTCTTGATGATTCCTTAGCGATATCATAATTTTCGCCAAATTTGTGACAAAGCGAGACGTTATTGTCCATCTATTAACTCTGGTCTCATCGTCTTTTGTTGCCATAATTTTATTTTTCAATTCACGCTGGGAAGTGTGAACTCTGTCTGTAAAACTCTTTTCCCATAAGGAGAGTATGGCTGCTGGAAAAGCAACTTACGTCGGAATAAATTAATAAATTATTAAGTAATAAATTTTTAAAAATGTAAGTAATAAATTATTAAGAATGCATTATGTTCTAAACTGAATTGCACTTCAAAATCTTCACGCAGCTCGGTAAGGACTAATTTTTTTTTCATAATAATGTCCCACTTCAAAGCAACATGAGGGCTATTGGTGACGGACCTATTGTCCTAATGTTAGGTGCAAACATTTATCAATAGGGTGAGTGACCACCTCTACTGGAGATGCAGCTGAACAACGACGATTTATACCAGAAAGCAGGTCGTCGATCGCATTTTATAGGATCCATGCCCATTCTCGAAGAATGCATCTTATGAAGTCATTGTTTCGGAGAGTAGATAACACAAAACAGAAAGACGTCTCCCGAGTATGCCCATGCATGCTCTTTTGGGTTCAAGTCAGGCGAACTGCCTAGCTGATCCATTCGGAGTAGCGTTTCCCGTTCCATGAAAGAAGAAGCAGAAGATGCAAAAGATCCTGCGGAAGTAAGTAGAGAACTTTTAAATAAAGAATGGAAAACTTCAGCAGAGATAAACAGTTGCTAATTATCAGATCAAATGAACCTCTGCCTGCCGACTGATATTCTGGAGCAAACCAAGACACCACCAGGACTGTAGCTTTGTCTTTTAATGATAGTGGGAACTTAAAAACAAATTCCAGATCCGTATCCATTGATAATAGTTGTTTATGCAGAATCGAGACTCATTGGTGAACAGTTTGTTGTTATGATGTTGTTAATGCCATCTGTCTGACGTTGTCAAAACAAAGTCCACGAAATTCATCTTTGCGAAGGGCTAGATGTATGTCTACAGTTAGTCGTAGCTTTGACCACAGTTGACAATATGATTTGGCTTCGTTCTACCTTAATTTTGATACAGAACATGCTGAAGGTAGTCAGGGTCCTTCCACCTCCCTTTTCCTTCCACCAATCTCCCTAGAGGACTTCCGGCTCAACGGCTATTTAGAGTTTCCTTTATACCACACGGGCACTATACATTTATAAACATCGACGTCTTTTTAAGGATTCAAACCCAGGCCCAAACGGCACAGCAGTCAGCATCAGAAACCACTATTCCGGATGGGTGGCTTAGTGAACAATACATTGGCCCACATCGTTATGTGGTCCATTGAATGGGATTCAAAGCCCACTGTAACTTAACTCTTCTGTGAGACGACGTCAATGGTATTCAAACTGATGGTCGTCTGGAATACAGATGATAATCATGTAGGCGTTTACAAACAGTTTGTGGGCATATTACTGTTCTTGATGACATCTTATCTTTCGCAGAAAATTGACCGGTTGAACTCGTCCGATAACGATGAGCATGTGGACACATATAACGGTCCTCGCACGCGGGGGGTTGTGAAGGCGGTGATGCCTTTTAACGTCCACTACCGTGTTTTCGCGACCCTGTATGATCATTTTGATAGATTCCGCAAGCGGATGATGATCGAATGGTTGATATTTAAGGATCGAGTGTTAGCTATGATTGGCAAGTATATTCATCATGGAGAAGTTGCAGGATTTTGCGTAAAAAGTAGTGACCATTGGCAATTTAAATTGTAATTTTTGAGAAAAGCAAAACATATTCTCAAATTTCAAGATGTTTAGGATAATATGAAGCCAGATAAAAGTAAAACAAATAAACAAAAAATAGGAAAAAGATTTAAGAGGAACTCATGCGTCCCTATATGTACCAGCTGAAAAACTGCGTATAAGTTCGCATAATGAATTTATTTATGTGTAATGATAATGGTTTTTATATGTTACCCTAAAAGGGGCAAAGGCAAAAGTCGGAAAGTTGATTTATAATAGGGTTTCTTCAGGTATGGTCCGTCATGGCAAAAATGCGTGATGGCAACCAGGAACTAAGCCTATTGTTAGCTGTTGTCCCGAAGTTACTTTGCTATCGAATGGTACAACCATGGTTCACAACCATGATGTAGCAAGTTCTGAATGGGCCCTGTATCAAAATTCCTTCGGGGTCTTTTTTTAAATAAAAGAGCCCTGTTAGTGGGGCTGTAGTTACACATTTTCAGGCCCCTATAGCTAGGGGGCCCATATCATTGATACGGGTGATACGGCGGTAGCTACGCTCCTGATGATGTAGCAACTATGTGCTGACATAAGAGTAAAGGCCCAAATGCCGTGCTGCTTGAAGAATAGTTATTTGGGGGGGGGAGGCAAGGAAGCTTGCTGGTAAGAGGACTGTGATCAACCCCACTGCACCTATTCCAGAATTTCTTTAGCTTCAAAACAGGTAGAAAATATCAGTTAAGGAGGAAGTAAATTAGTGTGTATTTAGGTCTCTCAGTCCGGGAATTTCGACGGTCACTAAAATTCATAGATATCCATAAAAACTTACTGTCGGAAGGACCTATGGCCTTCTGAACCCGCGACCAATTGGTCGCCCCGTACATTGAGCCCCCGTACAATAAGTATTAGTAATAAAATTGGCAATTTTATAAGACAAACCCATCTTTTTTTTGATCCAATATTTTAGCAGCGCAACACTATGTATACTCATCGTCGTTCGATTTCCGTGACACTCATATTTACGCGCCCTCAAACTGGAGCGCTACACTTTACTGGTTAAGGAATATTTTACTACTACACGGCTTTTCGCACTCGTATTTCACTACATGGTACATATGCAAATATTATTGCGGTAACCTATTTTCTTCTCGAGTTATGCTAATTTTACTGTTTGTTGCTTATTTTTTGGACACAGTGTACAAAACGAGCTGGAACAAGGAACATTTTTGAGTCAAACACAAAAATTCCGTTTTTGAGAACTAGGCTCACCTAATCAGGGACATTCTATTAAGGCACCCACTCCATACCCTGCACAAACATCGCAAGAACCTTTTGCGGCCTTGAAACCTTTATTAAAAGCAAAAAGAAATAGGTACCGAAAATGCTCATTTTTTTCTCTCAACTTGGCATTTCAGAGTTTAATGATTTGAAAATGAATAAAAATTAACTAAAACGACAAAACAAAATATAGATTTCGATAGAACAAAATATCCGCTTTTTTTTTCGAATTATTTAAAACATTACGCCAACATCAGTTCATGACAGGCAAATTTTAAAAAACAGCGGGAACCACACTGCCTTAACCTAATATTAGGTTTGGCTGAAAATTAATTTATATTTAATTCGATCTTTATATCCTAGAAAAGTTGTATTTCGACTAGCTTAGTAAAGAGGCACAAACTTTTTCACAAAAATAGATCTCCGGCTCTTAAATTGTCCTTTAAATATTAAAAGATGCTGAGATTTCGATATTTTTCAACACCCTTTTATAAGCTTCACTTATATGTAACGAAATCTTTGAACACAATTTTTACACACTTTAAAAGGTCAGATTAATTCGAAATTTTGGTCACTTGTCCAGGACCAATGACAATATAATAATTTAATAACTTTGTTCCATTGTCCTGATTAGGACATCAGGATTAACGATTTCCCATTTTCAGATCTCATCTCGCACCTGGCGACTAATTTCAGATCCCATTTCCAGATTTTGCTACTAATTCCAGATTTGGTGATTAAAAGATTAAGTTACAACTTAGTTCGATTTTCTATAAAAGGGTGTTTTTTTAGTTTTTTAAATTATAATTTATTATTAAACATAGTTTTCTACAGCTACACTCTTACAAGTTTAATGCGTGTGATCAGTGGCCTTTTGAATGAAAAGAAACATGCAGCCACAGAAATACAACAGTAACTTTAAAAAATCGGAATTCCAACAGGACATCATATTTTATTGTATAGAAACAAATTGAAAAAAAAAATTAACGTAATAGAATTTCCTGTGATTACAAGAAATTTTGAATGTATATATATATATACACAGCTTCAAAAATGTTTTTAAAAAAACGAAATCTACATGAATGTGAATTTGTACACGCAACACATTATTTAATGACCTGTCGAGAAATTGGTTAAGAAACTTTTTTATATTTGCTTGTCTTGAAAAAATATGGAATTGATAACAGAAATAAAAGAATTTGGAATGAGGAAGCACTGTCAAACCTAAATTTAAATACTTTTTAATTCAATTATTAAAAAGGAAGCGAAAAAAACCTCATCGGTTGTTTGCCAAAAGCTTTTTTTGTGTACATACGCGAGTGAAGATTATTAATTCTTCCGATTTTACATTGATAAAGAAAAAAAATTATTTTAAAAACAGTGCGAAAATATTTTTTAAAAATGGCAACTTTTCGTTGTAAATTATTTTTATCAACAGAATTTAATACTGGAATATACCTTTTCCAAATAAAAAGTAAACTGTGCCGTGTGTTAAAACTCAAATATGTTTGTCCTTTTGACACATTAATTCTTAAAAATTTATTTACTTTTAAAATCCTAGAAAATGAAACATAATTTATTCTAGAAACAGAATTAATCGATTAAAGAAAAACAGTCCTTCCTATATTAAAATTTGTTAATAATAATAACTATATCAATAGAATAACTCAATAAACGAGAAAGAATTCCATTTTGAAATAAGATTGATTAACTTTGCAAAATAAAGTAGGCGAATGTTTCTATTTATTTTCAGATTTATAAGCGATTTTTCTAAGCAAACACAATTGTTTTCAATTCTTTCAATAGCTTTTAACCGTCAATGAGCGGTATTTTAGAATTCCACGCTACAAAGCATCACGAACAAAATACTACTAGAACTCATCAACTAACGAAGCGAAAGATGGAATTTTCAAACCAAAGCTTTCCTAACTCGACTGAGCGCTTTCCTCTTCTCTCAATACTTCGATTTTTTCCATTCTAAACTTTACTCTTCATTCATTCCACGAGGCAACTCACTCCAATTTACTTTCCAGTGACGTCACGAGCTTACCCTTTCCCCCTCTTTCGAATCCATGACGTATACGTGGGACGGCCCCTTTTCCCCTCTAAACAATGGTTACGTCACCCAACTTGCTTTGTTATGGTAGGGTTAGGTTGAATCAGGGCATGACGTCATGCACGAGGTACAGGTGCTGTTTTCCTCCACTCATTTATAGTTTTTTTATGAGTAGTCAACAGAATTTTCCTGTACTTTCATTTTTTTAAAAGATACTAAAAAGAGAAAAAAATATATTATAGAATTTTTTTATTATATAAGTTTTTTAATTGACATTCCTGTCATGAAGGCAAGCTAGATATAATTTTTTTAATGTAATGTGTTCTGGAAGAACAAAGTAATTAGATTCATTTTTTTTATTTGATTTGATGTTTGGTTAATATTATGAATACAAATTCTTAGAATACAAAAACTAGTGCGGAATAATCTCTAATTGTTATTGAGTTTTCCTTTTAAATATTTTATTTGTGAAAGAAGATCGTTTTCAGAAATAAAATAGTTGAAAAGATAACGAATGAAATAAAAATGTAAACTACAAGGGGAAAAAGAACGGAATAAACTTATAAAATACTAGCTGAAATGCCCGTTCTTCGCACGGGTTAAGTTTTAAAAACAAAAATTTATCTATTATAGAATTACAATATTTTTAGTGAGGGTAAAACCCTGTATAAAAAGTGGTATAACCAAAAGTTAAAAATATTTTTTTCAAAGCAAATATAAATAAAGATTACAGAAAAGTGATAGCAGTAGTGAGTTTCTGTTATGGGAACTATGGGTGAAATAACCTGCAATAGATGACCTGAAAGAAAAAATTAATGATAAACTGATTCACTAAATGCTATCATAAATAAGAAATATTAGGAAGCCTTCAACTGAAAAAAAATTAAATTAGTCCTCATATAATACTATCCTCATATAATACTATCTAACATCTCTGTAATACATCTAATATACAGTATTAGATGTAATTAAATACTAAAAGCCTTTAAATAGTATGAACTAAAATCAAAATCTAACTAAAACAGGTCCCCGTTGAAATAGTTCAGAACAAACAACAGTACTGAATGAAACAAATAATAAACCATGTTGCTAAAAATTAATTATTGAAACCATACTTTTCTGCAACATTTCTATTAAAAAATTATTATTTGATTGCAAAGAGCAAAAGAATGAGTACATAATATATATATCCTATATGGACAGTATAAAATAAAATATGCATATGATCTCCAAGAAACTATGTGAGTAACAGATAATAAGAAACAACGTTAAACCATGATAGCACGAGACGTAAAATCATTTCAACTCTGAATTTTAAAGAAATCCAGAGGGAAATATGAGAAAATCTTTTCAAGGTGCATCTTTTTTCTGTGCAAAAATTTTTACGATCACAAATGAAACAGTTTTCTGATTTGCAAGATTGCCAGTAGCAAAGTTAAGTCATGACGAAAAATCTGGTCAAAATGGAATTCCAAAGAAAATATGAGAATATTATTTCAAGGTCACCTTATCATAGTTTCAGCAAATAGCTTTTTGTTAAATTTATGACTTTTTCTCATTTAAAACAAAGATGAATTCTTATCGGTCATAAGGACCATAAGGCAAAAAACAGCGACACGCAAAAAAAAACATGGTACATACTGGTTCCTCATAAATATGAAGCATTATCTTCACGATATTACCAACATGTTAAGAGCAATTAGTTTGAATTCAGTGTCATTTTCTAAAATATACAACATTTACCGTAATTTCGCACGTATAGTCCGCACCATCGTATAGTCCGCAGACACGATTTTATATAAAAAAATTTCAAAAATCGTCAGATAGTCCGCACCACCGGATAGTCCGCGGACTATACGTCCGAAATTACGTTATTTTAATACGGCAATATTAATGTATTTTAGAAACAAAGAACTAAGTATAAATAGAAAAAAGTACTTCCTTACTAATATACCTTCAGAAATAAAACGCTAAATACAAATAAAGCCATCACATCATTTGGGACAACTTGGCAAGGGGATGTATCATACCTAAAATTCAACAGCTTGTATACATGGGTCATTGTTTAGAACAACATATTAATCAACATTATCAATTGAAAATAATTACCTCTAATAGTAGTTCATAAAATAAACGTGGCACTTAACCTAAAATAGTAAACACAACATTTAAACAAACATCTAAACAATCAACAGTAACAACTGAAAACCATAAAAATGCATATTAAACCAATTCAATTTAGAATTACTGTAAAAAAAAAAAAAAATTATAACATGAAACCTCTGACCACAAAAAAAAAAAAAATCAGAAATTCTGGAAGATAAATGACACAGTTTAATCTAAAACCAGAAACAATACAGAAGAATCAAATGAATACATGTAAAGGTCAAAATGAAAAAAGAATAATAAATGTGACGCTGCCTTAAACCAAAACAGAAATTACAATTGACTACACACAGATCAGAAATTTTTAAGCTGAAAAAAAAAAAAAAATCGAATCTAAACCCATAAATGGTTCGGAATAATCATTCAAAATATAAGCAAAACAAAAGTGTATATTAAACGAATTTAATTTAGTTATTGAAAAAATACATAACAGGCTTAACTGGAAAACCAATGCATTTTCCAACTGTTATCTACTGTTATCAAATTAGTGTTGCCAATCGAAAAAATAAAATTTAGAAAAAACATTTTCTTAGGATGATTTTTTTCGAAAAACAACTGTAATTCCTCCACTAAGAGTTAAAAAAAACGAATAAATACAACCATAAATAAGTATATTTACTATAAAATGTGTTAAAATTCCCCCCAAAACAGCTAGAAACATTAATTTTCGCAAAGTTAAGACTTGGCATGGCTGATGACGTCATATCTCCATTTAACTGAAACATCGCATAAAAATTGAATTTTAAAAAAATCTAAAGTGAATTTCGAAAAAAACTCTTCGAGGTTAATAGCATAACGACCTATAGCTTTTACATGCCAAGTTTCAAATTTCTGAGTTCCTGGATTTGGCCGGAACAGCTGAAACACACAAACTTTTCTCTGATTAGTACAGATTTAGCTGAAAAATCGCTTAAAAATTGAATTTTAAAAAAATCTAAAGCGAATTTCGAAAAAAACTCTTCGAGGTTAATAGCATAACAACCTATAGCTTCTACATGCCAAGTTTCATACTTCTGTATTGCTTAATTTCGCCGGTACAGCTGAAACACACACACAAACTCTTTCTTTTATTAGTATAGATAACCTAAAAGGAAAAAATGAAAACAAAAGACAAATTTATAAGAAACAAATAGATAAATATATTTAATGTAATATATAAAGTAGAAGAGTTGGATAAAAAAAATTTATAAGAATTCCACAGGATCAAAACAACAAAGCATATGTGTAGTATATGGAACAGAATAGCGACCAAGCGTAAAACTCTTAAATGTGTAATACAATATTTCTTGATACATGTAGAGATGTTAATGTTTAAAACTATTAAACATTAAAACATTTCCAAATGGCTGAATCGTTATAATCAGATTTTAACAAATTCTTTTTAATCATTTTCAATTTTTCAAAAAAATGAATGCATCCTGAACCTTTGAATAATGAATTTAATTAATAACACAGTACTATATATATATATTTATATATATAAATTTTAATTTAAATGATTATCAGGGAAAAATATTTTTCTCACAAAATAAACTATTATCAAATTGTTCTTGGAAAAGATCTGAGTCTTTCCGCCCCCCCCCCACCTAAATAAGTGTTTCATTTAATTTTTAATTAATGAATTAAGTCTTAGCTATCTCGAACGAAGTAAACCACCCAAACATTCTTGAATTGATAATTATAAATTAAAAAATAGTAACAATAAAAACTCTTAGAAATTAAAAAGTCAGATTTTAAAAAGAAATCACTTTATTCGTACGTTGAATATAATACTAATTTTTAGGTCATTGCTTTATTTAATTTTAACTGGAAATCTTATCTATAAAACTGGACGTTTTTGAATATATAAACATGTAAATCCCATGTACTTAAAAAAATAAATTAAAACACATTTTTTTTCCTTAATGTATATTTAATTTTACCGAAAAAGAAATATGACACTAAGAATTGCGCTAGTTTTGTCAAATGATAAATTATAATTGGATGTATTTAGATTTCTCTTTAAAAGGACACTATATATATATATATATATATATAATCATTTTTTATCAATTCATTTGTCTCTAAAATCTGTTGATTAAAATAATGTGTATTACAGAACAATAAGAATAACAATTTTTTTAAAGAATATGTAATAATTCATTAAAACATTTCCTTGTAAAAAGGGGGTGGTGTATACGCCTCTCTCTCTTTCTCTTATATACAGAAATAATAAAAAATAACTTTACAATCCAGGTCAAGGAAGTTGTGGCACCTAAACGTAACGCAAATATAAATAAATTGCGTACCACTTCAGGTATCAACCTCGCCTTCCTCAACACCTGAGTTGGTCCCATCTCTCTCTCCACACCCATAACACGCGAGGACTATGGACATTCAAAAACTTAGAACGAATCAACCTTTTATACACGACGAATTTTGGGATTGATGAGCCCATTGATCACAAGACCGTAACTTAACGACCAAATTTCCAGCAATTCCATGCACCCGAGGTAGCCTAGTGGTTATGGTCACGAACTCGAGGCAACCGTGTAGCGGGCTCCAGTCCTTATGCTACTGGAGACCCGCCGTGTAGAAAGGCTGTTGCACGTTAAATCTGTCGAAGCTCTAAGTGTTTCCGTTGGCGTAGAGTGGTAGTTAAAACAGAGGGCTGCCAGATCAGGTGTCGTCCTCGTCACTTAAATCAAAATTTTCAAAATTACGAGATTCGTTGGCAATAGACTTTGCGTTGCTATAGTGCAACGTAAAAAACTTTCTTTCACTCTCTCCCCGCAATAAGAGAGGCCACGGTAGCCTAGTGGTCAAGGTATCGGATCGTGGTTGGCGTGTCATGAGTTCGTGCCCAGCACAACTAAAGACCCGCCGTGTAGGGAAGCGATGCACGTTAATTCTGTCGAAAGCTCAATCATCCTCCCGTTGGCGTAGTGTGGTAGTTAGGAGAATGGCGCTAGCTCAGGTGTCGTCCTCGTCACTTGACCATGCTTCAAAATTACGAGGACCGTCGTCAAAAACCCTCGTGTAGCTGAACAGTGAGATGTTAATATTCACTCACGCACTCACCCAGCAATAAGAATAATATCACTACAGTTAAACCCTTTCTAATAGTGACCTCGAAGAAAATCGAAAGAAGCAAATGGAAGTAATCAAAAATATGTAAATATATATATATATTTCAAATCACTTCCGTTTCCTTGTCGACACTCTATATAGCTCCAATGTTCATAATATTAATAAATCATCTTATCTTTTTGATTCTTCAACTGTTGACCAATACGTTACAATTATGATACGTAAAGAGTGGTAGCCTTATGAACTAGTGGTCGTGAACTCGAAGCTGGCGTTGTCGAATCCTACTGCAGCTAAAGATCCGCCTATTAGAGAGGCTGATGAGCGTTAAATCTACCGGGGCTTAAAATCCCCACGTTGGTTAGGCGCGGAAATTAGGAGGGTAGAGTGGCGGCTCAGGTGTCGCTTGACCATGGCTCCAAATTGTGAAGTCCGCTTCACCAATAGCCTTCGTGTTGCTTAGAATGTGACGTTAATAAACACTCACTCACATAATAGGTAAATACACACACACAAACTGTATGATCTTAGCGTGGGACTTAGAAAATTTATCTTTGCATCGAGCCGTTGATGTTTCAGTTCAGAGGAATGTTCGATTCCACTGAAGATAGTAAAGTGTGATTGATGCATGTTAACATTGCCAGCGTTCACAGCTGGCATGTCGTAGATATGAAGAATAAGGTGCCAGGTCGTGTAACGACCTCGTCATCTGACAGCGATTCAAAAATATGAGGCATATTAACTGTGGTTAGCGAATTTATGATATAAGCTGCAGAATGGCTATTGGAGGCAAACTTCACAATTTGGAGACTCGGCCAAGGTGGCCGAGTGGGTATGATCGCGAACGTTTGACCATTGAGTTGTGGTTTCGAATTCTGGTACCACTCAAGCTCCATCGACTAGAGGGGCTGATGAACGCAAAATGGTCAAAATCTGCGGTCAAAATCCTCACGTTGGTATGATGTCGAGATTTGGAAAAGGTAACGCCAGCACAGATGATGTCTTCGCCACTCGACCGTGATTTAAAATAACAAGGTTCGTCACCAATAGCCCTCGCATTGCTTTAATCGCAAAAAATAAAATAAAATGTCTGTCGAGGACGATACTTTCTAGCACCCTTTTCTCCAAATTTTGACCCGAATCCAATGTTATGCATTTAGTGGACTTTTAAATTGAGCAGAGTGAGTGAATATTAATGTCGCACAGTTCAGCTACTCAAGGACCTTTGGCGACGGACCTCGTAATTTTGAACTATGGTCAAGTGACGCGGACGACACCTGAGCTGGCACCCCCCCCTCTCCAAACTACCACACCACACCAACGGGGGAACGTTTGAGCTCTCGACACATTTAACGTGCACCCTTCCCCTACACGGCGGGTCTTCAGCGGTACTGGGATCGAACTCATGACACGCAAGCCATGATCCGATGTCTAGACCACTTGGCTACCACGGCCACGACAGAGACGGAAGAGTTCATTGTAAGTACAAAAGATTTGTTATTCCATGTTCTTAAATGTACCGTAAAATCTGGCGTATAACGCGCACTTTTAGCACAAAAAATAAGATCGAAATTTACGGGTGCGCCTTATACGCCGGGTATAAAAATGAGAGCTCGGAAAATTTAAAAAAAATAGTTGAGCATAAAAAAAATTAGGCTTCTACGCAGATCGAAGAACTGTTAATTAAAAATAAATAAATTATATGAATTTGGAACAGTTGTAGTTCTAGGGAGAAGTACACTATTTTTTCAAGAACATAACATAAGAGAATTGCAAGCATACACTTCAGGTTTCTTCGTTAAAAAGGGAGTGCGCGTTGTGCGGTGAATGTACCTAAAAATAAAAAAAATATATACAGCTCAAAAGTATAGGTGCGCGTTATACAACGGATTTTATGGTAATCGCGTGGCCGCGGTAGCCTAGTGGTCAAGGCATTGGACTGGAGGCAAGCGTGTCATGAGCTCGAGCCTAGTGCCACTGAAGACCCGCCGTGTAGGGGAGCGATGCACGTTAGATCTCTCGAGAGCTCAAACGTCATCCCATTGGTGTGGTAGTTAGGACAGGGGTGCCACACACAGCTCAGGTGTCGTCCGCATCACTTGACCATGGTTCAAACTCATGAAGTCCGTCGCCAAAAGTCCTCGAGTAGCTGAACAGTGCGACGTAAAAACTCACTCGCTTTACGGTAACCCAAAATAAGCCGGCATCGTAACTTGTATTTTTGTAATCAGAAACGCCCTGAAAGAGAAACAAAAACTTTGTAAAAGCTTTTTATTTAATTATCAGTCAACCATTTTTAAACGATAACTGTCAAAATCATCTAATGAAAGCATGCTAAAAAAAAAGAAAGAAAAAAGTTTTAAGATAATTTTTTATTTATTTATTATTTTTTTCCCCTATCGATTCAATTTCCTTCTTAACTACTCCACAGAAGCGACCTTAATCGAATTACAAAAAAAAAAATCCTGTAAATACCCTAACCAGTTCAATTCCTTACATTTATGATTAGGAAAAAGAGAAAAAAAAAATGCATACACACTTTTAGATGTAAGATCTTAACACTAAATCAAATCTCATGTAACTACATTTAACTTGAAGAGTTCAATGACCATGTCAAGATAAAAATAATTTTTTTTCAAAGATAGCACGCACTTATTTTGAAGAAAACATTTTAAACCATTAAGGGGGGGATTACTACGCATTTTTTTTTTATTTCCCTCTTTCTTTGGATTACTAAAGCAGCGTAAGCAGTTTTGGAAAAACAACCAAACTAATTTGCATTATAAGAACAACGATTTAAATGTCGATTCTGTTGAAACTTTATTATCATTCTAACAAGTGAAGCGTTGAGGAAAAGAAGGAGGGGGGAAGAGGTAGTTCAATATGGTGATTAGTTAAGCGAAAAGCAGGTCGATCGTCTAATGGAGATAGTTTACTTGTAATTTGGGTCAATAGGTGATACAAGGAAAAAAAATTTAAACTTATGCATTTTACTAGTCAGCACTCAGATTTTTCTATCATTCACAAGGCATATCGCTGATACCATTGTTAGATAGTGATAGAAGCGTAAGAATCATATTTGATAAAAAAGGTGGGGGAGAGAAATTAATAATTCACCACTAACTTATTATATTTAGAACAGAATTATACACCGCAGTTGTGTGCTGTCATTGCTCTCTTTTCTTTCTTTGTCTTTTTTTCTTCTTTTTTTTTGTTGCTATCTTGGCGCCGAATTAAGTCCACTAACCACAATCAATACGCCTCGTTCATTTAACCAATTTTTTAACACCCTTTTATAAGCGTCACTTCTATGTAACGGAATCTTTGAACTCCATTTTTGCCCACTTTAAAAGGTCAGATTAATTCGAAATTTTGCTCACTTGTCCAGGACCGATGACAATACAATAATTTAATAATTTTGCTCCATTGCCTGATCAGGATCATCAAGATTAACGATTTCACATTTTTAGATCCCATCCCGCATCTGGTGACTCATTTCAGATTCTATTTCCATATTTGGCGACTAAAAGATTAAGTTTCAATTTAGTTCGATTCACTATAAAAGAGGGTGCTTTTAGTTTTTTTAAACTATAATTTATTTTATTAAGGCTGTCTTTGGTTAATGTTAAAAGAATAGGACCCGACTTCGGACTACCTTTTTCAGATATAAAAGTACTTGAAGATTAATATTGAATTTTGGCTTCATTATCCAATAGAAAGCACCTCTTATTTTATCATACCATTCGTTTTTAATCAATTTGACAAATATTTTCTGATCTAAAATGTGTTTCACGTTTTTCTCCTATACCGTAATGCTAAATAAGATATCCTTTTACGTGTTGAGAAGAAAAATTAATTATGTATGGAATATCTTTAAATTTTAACACAACTCTCTATGTTGTAAACAAATGTGTAAATTACAATGTTGCGAATTTTTATGAAAATTGAGTCATTTTTCTGTCTGAAATTGTGCTCCAAATTTAGTTTAGGCACTCATACATTTGGCGAAAACAGCCTTAACGTTGCATTTTGAAACAATATGAGTGGCCGCGGTAGCCAAGTGGTTAAGGTATCAGATCATGGCTAGCGTGTAATGAGTTCGAGCCCTAGTACTACTGAAGACCCGCCGTGAAGGAGAGCGATATACGTTAAATATGTCGAGAGCTCAAACGTCCTCCCGTTGGTGTGGTGTGGTAGTTAGGAGAGGGGTGCCAGCTCAGGTGTCGTCCTCGTCACTTGACCATGGTTCGAAATGACGCGGTCCGTCGCCAAAAGTTCTAGTGCAGCTGAACAGTGCGACGTTAAGAAACACTCACTCAAAAAATATGACGATTATTGGCGACGGACCGTGTGATTTTCGAACCTCAGTCAAGTGACGAGGACGTCTCAGTTGGCCTCCCTAACGCCAAATCTCAACACACCAACGTGACATGAGGATTTTGACCATCGACTAAATGTCATGAGCATCAGCTCCTCTACTGAATGAGGTTTTCAATGAAATGAAAACTCGAACACGTGGTTCGGCCGAAACAACATTGGCAATGAACTCTTAAGTGAACTCAATTCGCTATATCGTGATTTCTACACTACAATGGCGTACACTGAAACGTGCTTCTTTGAATGTGTCAGGAAATATTGTTAAAAACGGATAAATCGTTTGATAACATTTTTAATTTTGAACTTGCACGAAATTTTTTTCTCCATCGAATATCTTATGACTTATTTAAATTTGCGCCTGTTTTTAAAAATATAGATGTAGGGTGAATGAAGATTAGCGTCTCACTGTTCAGCTACTCGAAGGATTTTAGCGGCACACATCGTAATTTTGAACCAAAATCAAGTGATGAGGACGACACCTAAGCTGGCACTCCCTTTCCTAACTTCCGCACCACACCAACGGGAGGACATCTGAGCCCCCCACCCCAAAAGATTTAACGTGCATCATTCCTCTACACGGCAATTCTCCAGTGGCTCTAGGTTCGAACTCATGACATGCTGGGTGAGTGAGTGAATATTAACGCCGCACTGTTCAGCTACACGATAACATTTAGCGACGGTCCGCGTAATTTTGAACTATAATAAAGTGAAGAGGACGCACCTGAGCTGGCATCCCCCCTCTCCTAACTACCACACCAACGGGAGGACGTTTGAGCTCTCGACAGATTTAACGTGCATCGCCCCTACACGGTGGGTCTTCAGCGGCACTGGGCTCGAACTCATGACACGCTAGCCACTATACTACCGCGGCCACCCCAATAGGCCCAGAATTCATCCTATATGTGGTGTTAATTCCTGTTAATAAATATAATTCCACATGAAGTAGTAGCTGAGATCTCGAAGCTACTGGAGATTAGCTGTTTTGAATCCTGTTACCACTGGCGTAGCTAGTTTTGAGGGGGCCCTGTATGAAAATTCTTTCAGGGCCCTTTTTTAGAAATGGGAGCCCAGTGAGACTGTAGTTGGGGCCCCGTATCATTGATACAGCGGTAGCTACGCCCCTGCCTGTTATTATAAGCCAGCTGCATAGCAGGGTCGATGCACGTTAAATTCGTCGAAGTATGGAATGGAAGTTTGAAGTGACAGCAGTGGCTTAACGAACATCTCAGCAACCCCCGTACTGCAAGGAGGCCAGGGATTCTAGGGGCCCAGAACCTGATTGACTACCTAAAGTACGTATCTGGGCTTGGGGGGCACAAAACCTGACTTTGCAGGAGGGAGGGGGCTAATCCAGCCTATCCCAATAGACTTCTAGTTAAAATCGGGAATATGTAGGAGGATCTGTGTCCTAAGGCGCACTTGTGGAAACGTCATTAACAATTAAATGAACTCACTCTTTTGGAAATTTAATAAAATCGTAATAAATTTCTCCACTGTTCCAATTTAAGTAATTATTCTCATAAAATCACATTTTTAAGCACGAAGAAAATATTCGTGGATGGTTGAATTTCCTAATAAGTTCATGAGATTACAGGAAGTACCACCTTATGATGCTTTTTTTAATTTATGGATTTACCAACTCAAAATATTTGGCATCATACATTGTTTCAGTTGCAGAATCATTTAAATTTGTCGTTGGGAGCCCTTTTAAGAAATTTTCCTGATTTTTTTTAATGAAATATATATATATATATATATATTTAACTCAAACTTTACTAAGAGCGTGAGACAGAGTAACATTAATTTGACACATTTTTCTTTTAAAATGTATTAAATATTTTTTTTTGTTCTCTTTCTACTCTTGTTCAATGTAAATTCATTTGCCACCATATTTTTTCAGACACTGTAGGTCGTACGATCACCAATAGATGTCACTAGATGTCGGTTTTTAATGCGTGTCTCGGATAGAAAGAAAAGCGAAGATTTCAAAAATGAGGGAATAAAATCGCCTTCTTGTTACTCTTCACATCCCACCAGAAATCCTACTGTAACTGTTTCAAATCAATATATCCCTTGAACTCTATAGAGCTCTATAAATATTAAAATTATGCGGTTCTGTATTTTTTTAGAATTACGATTGGTTTTGCAACACATACGAGTTCTGATCCACTTCTTTCTTTACAATAAATAAAAGTTCGCAGTTTAATTGTTGTACAGTATTTTATAACAAATCTCGAATTTTTTCTTTAAATTTTTTGTTTTGAAGATTTCATTACATACTTATTTTGTGTGGTCATAAAAAAATTAAAGTGTGAAAAATAAATAAATAAATAGTTCACCCAATACTATCAGAGAAAATTATAGAAATTTTTTTCATCACACAAAGCTAAATTTTTGCAACGTAAATTGAGCTGCACTTTAATTACATGAAATTTCTCTCAGGTCATTTGATTGGTCTACCATGCACATTACCTACACCATCAGCAGTTGTAACACAAGAAATGGCTAGGAAGTTTAAGAAATAAATGATCCGATTAAACAATTAAGAAGGGAACTCAGAATGTAGTCAGATTTGGTAGAAAAAGAAAAATTACAGTAGAACGTCGTGCATTCGAACGTTTATTATCCGGGGCGTCAAATATCCAAACCAGGTTGTTGTTTTTTTTGTCAAGGTGAAAAAGATTTCAATGACGACCACAGGGAGGAAGGAGAAAACTGACTTTGTCCAATCCATCCTAGGATTTCAAGAATGCGATGAAGATGTAGAAACCTGAATGGCATGCGATGTAGAAGACCGTGGATTTCAAATGCTAAATGATGACGAGATTGTGACTTCCTTGCATGAAGAATCCGACCCTGCCGACGATGAAACGGATAAAGACGAGGACAACGAAAATAACAAGGGTCCATCAAATGCTGACGTGTTTCCGCGTTAGAGACAGATATGGAGTGCTCTAACAATCAGAGTGTTGTCCTACTCAACTATTGCTGCTCAAGAGAATCGGAGACCTTGCAGCGAAAAAAAAAACGAAGGTGTACAGTAAAAAATAAGTGATTATGTTCCACAATAAATGTAAAATTGTGACATATTGCGCCTATTTTCCTTTTTCTTCAAGCACGTTTCCCGCATGTGATGATTTTCAATATTCGTACAATCAGATTCATCACATTCGGATTTTGGTTATCCGAACAATTGCGTATCCGAACGGTGTCCGGTCCCAATTGATTCGGATAAACGACGTTCTACTGTAGAAATAAAATTCGTTACTGACAGAAATTATATAATTTTTGTTATCTTTTTATGAAATCTACCCTTACCTATAATGCACTGCAACCCATGAGTGCAATACATCATTAAACAATTTTCCAGAAATAACTTTAAAAATATAATAATTTCGACAGCATTGCATCCAGTTTTATAATTAACATAAACTTTAATAATATTTTGTATGATACAAATATTACTTTAAAAATGCAATGTTATCAACAATCAATACTATAAAGATAACATAAATCTCTGGCAATATTTATAAATTACAAATGCTAATTTTCTCCACATATTTATTAGCAAGATTTTGAAAGTCCAACATAATTATTGGAAAAATTATTGAATATAAGTTATACGAAGAGTGCCACACACTGAAAAAGTGAATCAAGTGCTAAAAGAACAATTTGCACTTATAAAGAGAAAATCAAAATAAGCAGCTTATTCTATAGTAAATGATAGAAATAAAATTGAATCTAAAGGTAACAACTATACATGAAACCTCGTACATCTTTATAGAATCTGATGCAACAATAAAAAGAACAGTAATCAATCCCACTAAGGTTTAAAAATGTAATATTTTCTAGCATACTTTACAAAATTCCAAACTTGACTTGTCATTTTAATTGCAATAATCAAAAAAAGCTATATTTTTCTTTGCCATTTAGGGGAGGGGGATTGCTCCCTCATCTTAATTTATATTTCTAATATACTTCCAGAATAATTATTTAAATAAACAGTCTACTTCAATGCTTCTCAAACTTTCAATATTTGCGACCCAATATTCAATCATAATTTTCGTCGCGCCCCCCTCCATACAATAACAATGTATTGAATTCAATAATACTATACATTGGACACTAAAGCTACAATACAACTTTAACCTCTTGAGTGATACCGGCGTATATAAACGTCTCGCCGCTCAGCCCAAACATTAATTTTCTGAACGTTATATGTACGTCTTTCCGAAGTACGATCTTTTTTTGTGCAATGCTATCCCTAAGATTATTCCGAAGGTTTTGGAATGCAATAAAAGAACTTTGAGAGTGTTTGCGAAGGAATTACTTATTTCAGAGGATATTTGCTCCCCCCCCCCCTAAAAAACATCACATTCACGCGTCTACGGGGAAAATGGTGGCATTGAGGAGCGAATCGCAGAACTTTTAATTGGCAGTTAAAAAGGGATTAATTATAATCCATAAAAATTATCAAGATAAGTGTTAATTCAAGCCCATGGGTCACTGGTAATTATCAAACTTGTTTTAAACTTACTATTGCTAAACTAATTATGAAATATATTGTACTGTACTGATACATTTATAAGTGTATTATATAAGTGTAAATGTGTATTTTATTTTTTATTATGTCCGAATATGTTTTGTCTTCTTTCAGGTAAATTAATATTTTAAAATAATAATCCTTTGTTTTCGACTTTTCAATATGCTCGCGCCCCCCTCGTGGAGTTAACACGCCCCCTAGAGGGGCGAGCCCCACAGTTTGAGAAACGCTCTGGTCTACTTATAATGTTATATTTTACTCCCATAATTAGAGAAAAATATAGATTTAAAAGTATAATATAACAGACAATATTTTTACACATACAAAATTTACATAAAATTTTTTTAAAAGTCTGAATTATCCCTTATATCCTATAGAATTATCCCTATTAGAATCTTCCAATTTAGGGATTTTTATCAAAAAATGTTGCACTATATTTATCAATATTTTAGTAGTAAATTGTACACATTTTTCAATTGTTTTAACATGAAATAAATTGCAGTTTCAAATTTTAAACTACAGCTACTTTTTTCCTATTTTAACTCCCCCCCCCCTTTGATATGACAATTAGTGTATTGTGTCTCACATTTAATTCAATCACTAAATGTATTCAATGGAGATAAAATTATATATCAAAACTACATTTGGTTTTATAAAATTGCACAGTTTCAGATGGTTTTTTTTTTTTTTTTTTGAAAATATAACCATTGCACAAACACATATTATAATGAGCATATATCAGTTATAATGTCTTGATGGAAGACAGTTCTATTATCAAATAACTAGCCGTTAGCCACCCGCTTTGCTGGGTATTTCATGATGTTTTTTAAATGTATACTCTGTGTGTATATATTTATATATATAATTATTGATATCTAAATCCTAGCAATAAGAATTCGATTGTATTGAAAAATATACTTATACATGTAACTCTCGCCTCTTGATAAAAAAAAAGGGAAAGAACTTCTAATTTGTATTTTCTAATAATCTCGAAAATTGAAGTATAGAATGATGTTTCCACTTTCGTAACCCTATAACCAAGTGAGTTTCCGCAAAACCAATTTCCGGTGGATCTCTACTCCGTGAAATAAACATGCAAGCCAAATTTCAAGTCTTAATCTAATAGAACAAAAACGAAACTTTTACGAACAACCCCCCTTTATTATAGTCCTTTTTGTTCGAAAAAAGGATTTTTTTTGTCAATACGCCCCAGTAACCCCTTGCTCCACCAGGAGTTGATTTCCCTGAGATACATTCTTAGTGGATCCCTAGTCAACAACAACAAAAACATACGCAATCAATTTCATGTATGCGGGTCTAAAAATTCAAAAATATGAACTTTTTTCTATAACTCCCCTTGACCCCTCGCAACCCTCCTTAAGGGTCGAATCTCGTTTTACTCTTTGTTAGAGGAGCTCTATTCCATGAAAGGAACATGCCGACCAATTTTCAAGCAGGTAGATCTAATAGTTTAAAAACAGAAATATTTATCTATTACGCTCCTTAATCCCCCGAAATGAAACTTGGGGGTTGATTTTCGCGAAACCCATTTCGTAGCGGTTCTCTACTCTACGAAAGGAATCTCTTCCCCAAATTTCAATACTGTGCGTCTAATAAATTTAAAAATGGTAAAAAAATTATCTATAACGCCTCTTGAGCCCTCGCAACACCACTTAGGTGTCGATTTTCACAAAACACATTATATAGCGGATCTTTACTCCATGAAAGGATTCTGCTTATCTAATTTCAAGACTGTACGTCCAGTAGTTTAAAAATGGAAATAATTACCTATAACGACACTTAAGCCCCCGCAACGCCACTATTCCATGAGAGGAACATGCCTACCAATTTTCAAGCAGGTAGATCTAATATTTAAAAACGGAAATACCCCCTTAATCCCCCGAAATGAAACGTGAAGGTTGATTTTCCAGGAACCCATTTTGTAGCGGTTCTCTATTCTACGAAAGGAATCTGCTAACCAAATTTCAAGACTGTACGCCTAAAAGTTTAAAAATGAGAATATTTATCTATAATGTCCCTTGAAACCCCGCAACGCCACTTGGGGGTCTGTTTTCACAAAACCCATTTTGTAGGGGAACTGTACTCTATGAAAGGAATCTGCTTACCAAATTTGAAGGATGTACGTCCAGTAGTATAAAAATGGAAATATTTATCTATAATGCCCCGCAACGCCACTTGAGAGTCTATTTTCACAAAACCCATTTTGTAGCGTATGTCTACCCTACGAGTCAGTGAATATTAACGTTCCACTGTTCAGGTACACGAGGGCTTTTGGGGACGGTCCGCGTAATTTTGAACCATGGTCAAGCGACGCGAACGACACCTGAGCTGGCACCTCCCCTCTCCTACCTACCACATCACACCAACGGGAGAAGGTTTGAGCTCTCGACAGATTTATCGTACATCTCTCCCCAACACGGCGGGTCTTCAGTGGTACTGGGATCGAACTCATGACACGCTAGCCTTGATCCGATGCCTAGATCGCTTGGCTACCGCGGCCACTCTACCCTATGAGAGGAATCTGCTTACCAAATTTGAGGACTGTGCGTCCAGTAGTTTAAAAATTGGAATAATTCTTTATATCTCCTCTTAACCCCTTAGAGGTCAACTTTCCCGAAACTCATTTTGTATCGGATATTCACTCCCTGAAAGAAACATGCCTACCAGTTTTGAAGCAGGTAGGTCAAGTAGTTTAAAAACGGAAATATTTATCTATCACGCCCCTTAATCCCCCACTTGGGGGTCCATTTTCACAAAACCCATCTTGTAGCTGATCTCTACTCTATGAAAGGAATCTATTTATCAAATCAAAAGACTGTGCATCTAATAGTTTCAAAATGGAAATAATTAGCTATAACGTCCCCGAAGCCCTACAACGCCACTTGGGAGTGGATTTTCACCACACTCATTTTGTAGCGGATCTGTACTCTATGAAAGGAATCTGCTTACCCAATTTCAAGATTGTACGTCGAGTAGTTTAAAGATGGAAACAATTATTTATAATGGCTTTAACCCCCTGTAACACCCCTTGCGGTTCAAATTTCACAAAAAATCCGTTCTTAGCGGATCTCTACTCCATGAAAGGAACATGTCTACCAAATTTCAAATCTGTACGTTGAATAGATCTGGAGATATCTTTATTAGTCAGTTAATGCTTATAAGTATACAATTAAATGTTATTTTGGGGATATTTGTTCAAGAGCACCTAGAACTCCAACTCTGATTTAAAAAAAAATTTCAAAAACTTCCTGTGGACATACCTAATAATTTCCCAAATTTTCACGGCGATTGGATGTATGGTTTTTGAATCTATCGAGTACAGACAGACACACATTCATTTTTATATACATAGATTAAAATTGCATACTTTTTCTTTAAAAAAAAAAGATCCATACAAAAACATTTTCAAAGAAAAATATTTTTCCTCGATTATTATGTAATATTAAGCATTAATATTGAGAGAAATGTAGTTGAAACTTTTTGTTGAATAAATTCCACAAATACAGTAATATTTAAAAATCAAAATATTTTACATCCAATATATAGGAAATATATCATATTTTCATTATATCATTTACATTCAATGTATCATTTCCTAGTTTTAAAATTAGTAAAAATTTAAATATGTTTAAAACAAAAACAGATTAAGAATATTTATTTTTACAAAAGTAAAGCATCAGCAGGAAATAATAAATTTAAAAATGCTAAGTGTGGATGATATCCAGAAGTCTCGAAATTGCTTTGTAATGAGCTGACTTGGTTTTACTTCTACAGATCAAATGACATGAAATTGTACAAGGAATTAAATTTTGCAAAAGCACCCAAACCAAACAGGCAAGATAGGAATCTTTAATATTCTCAACATCAGACACTGTCAATTTTTTGCACCATGAAAATCCACCAACATGGAACAGGTCGAACCTGCAAACTTGGGTGTACAAAGTTAATGCCATACCAACTACACCACCCATCCTGTCGAAATAAAATAAATATTAAAACTGCAGATACAAAAAGATGTTTTGTTCATTGAATCAATTCTAAAATATTAAATATTGAAATTTTTTAGTTTACTCCCAAAAAATATCCTTAGTTTGGAAATTATTTTTCTTAATAAATAACTTACCCATTAAAGTTATGTCTTTTATTGTAAAAATAAACATTTTTATAATTTTAAAACACTTAACAAGATTTTTAAAGCACTTACATTTGAGAAATTTAAACTACTTTTCACAAATGATCTAAGTTTTATTTAATTGTATTTGTAAAAAGATAAACACACCAGGTGGTTATAATTAAACTTCCCCTACGGCCACTTAGAGTACAAACAGGTGAATGGAATGCAATGAAATTTTGTATGTATGCTATACCCGAGATGCGTTCATGGAATTTCAAAAATAAAATTGGTTCCAAGATCTTCACCAGAGGGCGCCTTTTCGGGAAATACATGAAATTTAATTCAATAAACGACCAAAACGGAATACAGAAACAATATTAATAATCCAGAACAAAATGTAAAACCAGGAAAAGCTAACAGTTGTTCCAAGAAAACTGTCAAGATAACACATTGCTACTACTCAGTTTAATCAGATATTATATGAGCTTATTAGTTTTTCAACAAAAAAATTAGCAATAACTTAACAAAAAAGTTATAACTATATATTTAAAAGATGAGTTCCGGTCAACACAGTACTTAAATTTCTGAAGAAACAAGTTATTTAAATTAACTGATTAAAAAGTATAAAGAAAAAACAACAGAATGAAAATTATTCACTACGTTTTAAGTGCAGGGAAAAAAATAAAGTTATATACAATATAAAATTGACAATCACAGAATGAACACAAACAATTTTTTTTCTTTCAAAGCATTTATTTTACATAACTTTAGCATAGTAATTCTGTACAAATCTACATATACTTCGATATTCAATAGAAATTTCATTTCAACAAAATTAGTCAAAACTTTAAACTATTAAAAAAAATACGGTCCATTTATGGAATAAGTTTCTGGAAAACAATTAATGAAATGCAGTACATGTTGGAATTATAGAGTATACCTGAAATTGAGAAACAAATGGAAATTGTAACACATTCATCAGATCATAACACTTTCTTCAGTCAAATATTATGCATAGAAACATGCAAAATAATTGAAGAGGTGGAATATATTCCATACAAGTCAGCACAAGTTACGAGATTAAAATTTTTAAAACATCACTATTCTTTGGTTTTAAAATGAATCAGAAATGTAACAAAGAAATTAATACGTAGTTCAAATATTGTTTTGCAATAACTTAACAAGTGGTTCTTCAAATTTTTTCTCTTAAAATTTCAATTAAAGAATGCTTTCATATTTTCTGAAGGAAATGGGTAAAAGCAAAGATTTTGTAAACATATCTATAAACAGAAATAAATAAATAAACTTTATACAAAGATAAAACACAATAGCAAGTAAAGATCAATATCTTTTGACTATTTGTTTTTTACAATACTAACAAATCAAGGAGAGCTATCACAGTCTAGAAAACCTCTGTTCCAAAATAACGGTCACCAAAGTTTCCTATATTAAAAATAAATTAATGTCAATGACATAGCAAAGCATAACAATAAAATCAATCTTTTGATTAAATGCATCAAAGCACAACAATAAATTTAATGTATTATTTAAATCAATCTTTTGATTAAATGCATAAACAATGTTAAACAGCTTAAATTTAACACAAAAATATTTTGCATTTCAAAATAGAACTAGCACTTTTCAAAAAAAAATAAAGGTTTTGTAGTAAAAAATTATAAAACACATATTTTGGCCTTTTTTTTTTTTTTTTTACAAAAATAACATATTTTAATTTTTTAAGGAAAAAAAAATAACATTTATAGTAATTGGATCCAATTGCATCAAACACATCAATGGAACAAAACACAAGATTTAAAAATATGTACACCATGAGCTCACATTTATCAAACAATTGTGCTGAGCTTTTTCCACATCGTTATTCTAGATAGTTTTAAAATTTGCATCAAGTTTTAAGCAGCAATATATTCAATATGAGTACATGTCAAGTTAAACGTGTGAGAAAAAGTAATAAATTTCAGAAAGTGTAGTAAATATATATGCATCATTAACCTATTAATTAAAACATTAATTATTTGCACACAATTTTCTTTTATCAGACATATGTACAATTCTAAAAAAAATTTTAAACTTGTCGTACTAAAGATATTTATATATTTTTCCTAAAAAAAGTACTAATTAATTAATATGCAATTAGAAAAATTCTTAATGTATGTTAATTGATGGCACAAAATGATAACATGTTTATATAAGTTTCAAAACAAATTTATACAAAAAATATATGCTTGGAATAAATCAATATAAATTATTAAATATTAATAAGGATTTCTCACAGAAATTTGATGTGTAATGTACAATAAATAAATATATAAAGGCATTCTATATTGAAACACACATCAACATGTGATAAAAAGCAATAATATATGAATGACACATCAGCAACATTAAGTAATACAAAATATATTTATATAAAATATATCTAAATGTCCTGGCCATTATGAACTAAAATTTGATCATGCAATGAAATGCTTTGTATTCATGACAGGTATTTTTTAAGAAAAAAAATCAACAAATTTACCAAAATATTTTTTACACACACAGAATGAAATTATATACTTAGCTGGGAAAATGTAATCAAATCATTATTGAAACTATAGGTCATATAACTCTAAGAGGAATTACTCTAAATGACTAAGCCAAAAAACTATCACTTTTAAAGTCCTCAACAGCTAATAAATTATGTGTTACATGTCTCTAATAAAAGATCTATATGCAAAAAGTAATATAATTAATTAGGGATTAATAGAACATTCACTAGTAGTAAAAAAAAAGATTAATGCATAAAAATATAGCTTTACCCTTTATTTTATTCAGTTTAAATCGTTAAATCTTCACATAATTTTATAACAAATAACAGAATATATTTAGAGATTGAAACCTTTACAAACGAAAACATAATAAGGTTTTTTCTTTATATAAATTAATAATGTATTTAAAAGAACCAAAATGCATATAACAGCGATTCCACAAATTCCTTAAAAATATAGTTACCTATTCCTGGCATTATATAAAACCTGTCATTCACTTCAGGGTCCACTTCTGAGGTGACTATTTTCACTTTTGGAAAAGCATACGCAATAGTGTGAACACCTGCAACAGAAAAATACATTAAAAGTTATTTCTCAGTACAATTTTTAGAAAAAATGAAAATTTCAATTTTTTTGAAAAATGTAACAAAATGCTAAATGCATATTAGTGTAGTTTTTATATCTTGTATAATATTCATTTGTTGCTCAATTTTAAAAATGCAACAAAGGCTTAAATATTTGCGCCAATCACTTTAATATAATTTTTTTTAAACCTGAAAATGTTCATAGTTTATAATTAGTTTTCTATTTCCCAAATAAATACCCAATTAATAACTGAGTAATAAACCATTCATTAACTTCAAGGGTGGAAGTATCTAATCCAACAAAGAAACACAAATTTTTTTTATTTTTCAAAATAATTTCCTTTTAGCTCTATACACTATTCCCAGTGATGTTCAATAAGTTGGATACCCTTTTTATAATAAGAACTGTCTTGTTCCTCAAAATAGCCATTAACTGCCAACATCACTTCTTCATCGTTGAAAAATGTTTGACCACTGAGCCATTTTTTCAAACTTGGGAATAGAAAATAATCCAAGGGGCTAAGGCTGGCGAATAGGAAGCATGAGGTAATACATTAATTTTGGCCATTACAATAACGGATTGGTGAGAAGGTACATTGTCTTGATGAAACAACACTTTCTTCTTCGCCAAATGTAGCGGTTTTTACTCAATTTCTTTGTTCAAACGTTACAATAAGTTCACGCAATACTCGCTGTTGATAGTTTCTTTTTTCAAAGATAGTCAATGAAAATCATCCCATGTGCATCCCAAAAAAACGACGCCATGACTTTGCCTGCAGATGGAACGGTCTTTCACTTCTTTGGAGCCAGTTCTCCCTTTTCAGTCCACTGGTTTTATTGCTTTTTGGTCTCAGGTATGAAGTGATGGACTTATTTTTTGTCCATGGTCATGAAACGGTGCAAAAGTTCTGCTTTGTTGCTGTGAAGTTTCGCTAAACACTCAATTGAAACATCTTCACAGCACTGTTTTTGCTCAAGTGTGAGCAAACATGACACCCACCATTCTCATGTCCGAATTTTGCGATGCACTTCACTTTTTGAAATGCTTGCTACCTCATGCACTTTCAGCCGACAATCATCCAGTACTGCTTTATGAATTTTCAACACCATTTCTCAAATCATCCCCTCATTTGGTTGACCACTGTTATGCTCGTCTTGGCAACTTTGTAAGGCCTCGTTTAAATTATGCTACCCAATATTTTGCTGTTGTAAACTAAGGACCAGGTTCACCCAGAGTAGAATCTAATTCAGCTTTTATATTCGTTGGGCTGAGGTCTTTCAAATAAAAGTATTGTATCACTTAACAATGACCAATTTTTTCCATTTTCACTGAAAACGTTCACTACTAACGCCATCTCTCTCGGTCAGGCCAGGTACTTCTGGGACCACCCTCGTACATTCAAGAAAAACATAAATTTTACAAAATTATTTTTTTCAGCATACAATTTCTTATCAATTCATAAAAATGTGATTAAAAGAAACATTCGATATGCTTCAATCATTTCCCTTTTTTTACAGATATATATTTTATTCTACTTTAAAATATTTCTGGTACTGTTAAATTTTTAATGCACAAATAGTATTTTGTTATCTAGCTATCTTTTACGATTATGAAAATATTTTGGTATCATATTAAGTTTCAAATGGAGGGGAAAATTATTCAGAAGAATATGTCATTTGATCATATTAAGTTTCAAATGGAGGGGAAAATTATTCAGAGGAATATGTCAATCGATACGTGGAATATTTTTCACATTTTCCCTTACCCTTTTTTTTTTTAAAAAAAAGAATCACAATAAAAATACTCAAAACACCAATGATAATCCTTTTAACGGATCAATTCTACCTACATATGGTATGAAACTAAAATATCATTTGTTTGATAAAAATTAGGAAATATTAAAACTGAAATTTGAAATACAATAAAGAATTCTGAAGTAGAAAAAAAAGAAAACATGGTTTGCATTTCACAAAAGAAGAAATTTGATATCTTCTAAATATTTATATTGAATATATGTTTGTTAATAAATACCCTGTGTAAACAAATAATGACTTTTGTACCAAAAAGGTCAATGGCTTTAAAAAACTTCCATATTAATTATAGTTAGATTTCTAAAAAATCATTTAAAAATAGATGAAGATAAATTTTTAACACACTGCTCTAATTTAGATAAATCAAGAAAGGTTACATTACTAGATATTTTTATTATAGTAATTCATTTTATAGAGCAAAATGTTTTTTTTTTTAATTATGAAACATTTTTTAGAATATATGTATACATTTTACTATGGATATATATATTTTTAAAAATATTGCACAAATTATGTTGCATAAAATACAACTCAATCAAAATATAACACTCCAGAAATAAATTTTTTTTAGCACATGCTTACCAGATTCAGCCATTAACAAGGAACACAGCATTATATTTTCTTCAGGAACATCATGGTCAAGCAGAACACGTATTGCCATCATAGCAGCAGCACCAGTTGCTACAGTTGCATCCATAAGTATGATGAAATAATCCTTGATATCTTTGGGCAATCGAAGGTAATATAGCTAAAGATATAAAAAATATTTAATCAATTTCATACATAGCCAATTAGAACAGTAAATATACATTCCCCTTCATTTTTTTTAAGTATATCAAAACAGAACTAAAATAAATTATGTTAACTTTTATTTCTCTACAACTGCAATAAAAGATTGCAAATAAATTTTTAAAAATTAATATGCAGCATATTTTTTTAAAAATAGGACAAGATGTTATGTTTTTCAATATATAATCATTCTTAAAAATTTCTCACCTCGGGTTCTCCAGTATCCTGGTTGGTCTGTATGAGAATTTTACCTAGCCTTACATCCTTCAAAACATCACAGAGAGCTTGTTCCATAGTTTCTCCAGCACGCAAAATGGATACACCACAAATCTTATCAAGAATAAAGTCACAGATTAAACAACAGTCTTTAATTTCTACATTAAACGATGTCATAAAATGCAAATGTATGCAATAACAATTAAATTTTAAGATCTTCTCTAGTACAGTAAAACCTGTTTTTGTGCAGTAAAGATAGGGAACACATAAAAAGAAAATGCACAAAATAATATTCAAAGAACACACTAAGTGTTAAATTTCTGAATATTGCACATTCACATAAGTTTCTTCTTTATAGTAAAGAAGAAACTTATGAAATTGACAACAGAAATATTGTGTTCAAATTGCCCAAACCACAATCTGTTGGTGCTTCAGAGCGACAATGTATGCAGCTCATTTAGGAACCAGTTTTTTAAACTATAATGTTGAATGAAAATATATGTAATTTATTAATAATTTGGCACATGACAATTTAAATAGTTACATGATAAATCAATCTATTAGCTGAAATTGTTTCTTTTATTAGATTTATGTGTTTATGTTTGTTTTCTATTGAATACAGAGTGAAACTTAACTTCCAGGGAAAGGCCCTAGATACAGCAGCTGCTGGCTCTAGGTACAATAATATCATTGTATCTAGGTGCAGCCGCGAAATTTTTTAAAAACCTTTTATTTCACATAATTTATTATTTTAAGCACTTTTATTAACTCAAATTTGATGGTAGTTAGTATAATGATGAGTGCATATCAGTTTCACATTTTTAAAGAGGCTAGTGGCTCTGTTTTTGTGCACTAAAAAAAGTGGCCCTAGGTACACAGGTTTCCCCTTACATTAAAAGAGATCAAATGGCTTCCAGCTGTAAAACCTCTACTGACAATACATTTGGAAATGTGTAGATATGCAAAAGAAAAACCTTTTATAAACACTTTAATGATGAATAAACTATATATACAAAACACATGCTACACACATTCTTTTAATTTCATAAAAGAATAACTTAAGTATTAATATATCTGTGATATCAAAAACAAAAAAAAAATAGATGTTATAAATTTGCATATTAATTTTTGAAATTTTTGCTAATAATGATACAATTTTAAAAAAAAAATCAACATGTTTATTTAATTTTTATGTGAATAATTATGCATATATATCTCATAATATTTCTAATTATATAATTCAAATATTTTTAAAGAAATATAATTCTAAGTAATCAAAAGTTGTAAAATAAATATAAAAGCATAACTGTTTTTTTTTTGTTGCTCCTGCTGAACTTTTTAAAAAATATACTGATTTAACAAAAAATGTATAAATACCCCAAAAGCATAAGAAATTTCTTTCTTCTAGATTACAAATATTTTTATAGATACAAGTCATGTAATTTAATTTTATGATTGTAACATCATTGAAAAACTTTAAACATATGATTATACACTGCATGAAATAAAAAATCTTTAGAACCAAACTTTTATTTTAAAAATGTATCTATTTTTAAATAACTACCCTAAGATTTATGCAAAAAAAGGTGATAATAGAATTATTTTCCTTGGCTTAAAACTAGTTTTAAACTTGTACAATTTAGTTTTGCTTCCAGAACACTAAAACAAAAAAGATGAGATCTTACTTTTTCTGTAGCAATTCTTTTTCCCTGGTAAGGAATACCCTGAGGTGTTTCAACACTTATTGCCTGCAAACATAAGAGAAAAACAACATGAAAAATACAGAAATTTTTTTACAGATGAATACTTTTTTTTGTTTGTTTTTTTGTCAAAAACTGAATCATTTAAAAATCAAGACAAAAGCTAATATATTTCCTTATTTTATTGAAAAATATCTAATCTTTTAATTTTTGTAGATAAAAAATTATGAAATTTTGGTACATCAATAATGTAAAAAGAAATTAGTTCATTTCTCAGTGCTTTTCCTCTTTTTAGTATGCCTGATGAATATATGTATGAATAGTTTCTGAAATTAATAACTATAAAGTTCCCTTTTTTTTCTTTTATTATATATCACACATAGGGATGTGAATTCCTATTCCTACAGAAAAATTGTTCCACAGATTTTTCAAACAACACCTTAAATGTATTCAAAGGAATTCAACACAACCTAATAACTATATATGTACACATTTGATTATTTTACATTTGAGGAAAAGAATATACAGAAGAATAGCTCAAAAATTACTCAACTCCTTTAAAAGAATCACATTTTTAAATAAAACTGATACTAAACAGAATATATTTCTAATTATATCAGCAGTCCTTAATACAGAAAATGTTCAGCTGCTGCTCTGGCCACTACATTCAGCAGATCTCTCATTAATAGACAATTTTTGATCAATGGTTCCTGAGCGACTGACTCATCACCATACAACACTCACTGTTGTTGATGAATTATGGCATCATGTTCAAGCTGTTGATAGCTGTATTCATACATGCCATATAATTTACATTGTGAAGGGAGACATAAGAGCTGTTATTGCTGTCAGAGGTGGTTATTCGGGGTACTGATTTCTCAGGATCTATGCTTTCAAATTTCTTGAAAATTTAATCACTATTGCTAGCATATTATCCAATAAATATTGTTATTTCTGCTCCTACCTGGTATAACAAATTTAATTTAGAGTCTAAAATCCACCTTGACAAAATTATTTTTACAAGAATAATTAATGCCCCTTATACACTAATATTAGTGAATACCAGGGGTCAGCAACCTTTTAGCTGTGGCGTGCCAAGCCAACCTACCAACATGATTCAGCGTACCATGCAATAAGCAATATTTGAAACTATTCTATTTCCACGACAATACATGCAGAATTGGGAAAAGAGGTTTATTATATGTCAATCATGCATCACTTAAATATGTTTACTGACATAAAAATAAACAACATAAAATATAACTATTTTCCTTCAACATAAATAAAAGATTAAAACAGCGCACATAAATATATATCTTTTAAGAATTTTTATTACAATAAGGAATAACAAAATATGACTAATTTTCAATATAAATAAAAAATTAAAATTGTATATATATCATGTATATACATCCTTGAAAATATTTATGAAACAAGAAATAAACATAAAATATAAGTGTTCATGCAGCAAACTTAAAAAAAAAATTAAAATTTTAATGCGAACCTTGTCTCTGCAGAACTCTTACTTTATGTCGCTATATCAGGGTATAATTTGCGACTTTCAATTTGACACAGGATTTGGAATGTTCAACAGTCAGACAATTTCTTAGTGGACTCAAAATATATTTCATACGAGAAAAAATTTGTTCACATAGATATGTGGAGTTAAAAGCAGAAAGCAGAGCACATGCTATTTGTCTTTCAAACAATTAAATCGTTCTGACAATGACATCCAACAATTTAAAATAACTGTTGATTTATTGCTAGAGTTGTCTTTCAGATTTTTCTGTAACACCGTAAATTTTGATTTCTATAATTCAGTAAGTTCCATTTCAAAATTATCTATTTCTATCCACTCAAAAATTGACAAATTGAATGGGATTATAAATGGGTCTATTAAATCAAGTTTGTTTAGGAAGGAAAATATAGGTGTACAAGCTGCAAAGTCTTTGTGTCTTTTAGAAAATTTCTTTTTAAATGCTTCAAGGTAGGTTTGAACATCTTTGTCTATGGTTGATGTATTTGCAGGTACTAATATTAATATCACAGGAAAATATATTTAATTTTGTAGCAAAGCCTTTCCAATATTCAAAATGTTTAAGGACTGTCTGAATTTTTCCTTGGAATCCTAAGTTTAGTTCATCAAGATGTTTAGTTACATCTGTCAAAAACAATTTAACAAATCATTCCTTATTGTCAAATTGGGGGAAATGTTTTCCCTTTTCATTAAGAAAAATTTTATGTGCTCCATGCTGGCTAAAACTTATTCAAGACATTACCAGGACTAAGCCAAGGTAAGATCCACATATTCACTTTCCATTTCTTCTAAATGAGATTTAAATGGTCTGTGTACTAATGAAGATTAAGACACTATAAAATTAATAACTGTCCATTACAGAAATTAAGCAATGAGACAAAATTTTGGCAGCTAGACTTTCCTGATGTATTATCCTACGAAAGTTCAATATTTTATGTCCAATATGATTTTCAAGAACTTTCACAAATCCTTTTTCCTTGCCAATCATTGCAGGAGTGCCATCAGTAGTTACAAAATATTTTATTTATATTAATATTTTTACTCTTATGAAAAAAGAATATCCTGTGCTTTAGTTTATACCAGACAGAGGAATCTTCATCTGTGCTGCATCATTCTTTATAAATTCAATCTTTGTCACAATATCGTACAATATCATTCATGTCTTTCCTTTCATCAAGTACAATGCTAAATGCAACAGTTTCTAGTTTATCTTAATCTTTTTCTTGCGGTTACATTTTCTGCCCTATGTGTTTATTTTTTCAACAGCTTGCCTAGAGGCAGGTATTTCTTGAATCAGAAATAATATTGTTTGCAGGTTTGGTAAATCGCTGAAGAATATTTCAGCACTTTTTAAAAATGTGTCCTTTATATGTTCACCATCTGTAAAAGGTTTTCCTTTGCTGCTAAACAATGAGCAATGACAAAACTACATTCTGTCGCTTTTGGTTTGACTCCAATTGTTTGACACAAAAATGTAATTTCCTTTTTATATCCAGAAACAGCTCTTCCTAAAACTTGACATTTCTCATCAGAATTCTTAAATGTGGCCTGGTGTTTAGTTTAAAAATGTCTCTGTACACTTGACATACTACATACAACACTTTTGCAACATAGCACACATACAGCACAAACTTTTTGTTGTACAAATCCAAATTCATTCCTCAAAGAAACTTGGAAATCGGAAATATCAAGCTTCCCTTTTTTAGCTGCCATTTGATTTAATAGGTATCTATGAATTGTAGAAGTAATTAAACAAATATAATACAAATTTTTACAATAAAACTAACAAACATGACATAGTTAAAAGTAACCCAAAACTCGTGTCATGCATCAAACTAAATTCACCTTTCAACTGAAATCATACTTAGCACCAAAAGTATAAAATAAAATAATTCTGACTTCTATAACACAACATGTTCAAAAAATTGCAGTTCCTCTTAATACCTATTTAAAAGGGCATTTGTTATGAAATTAGATTCACTTCTTGTACCTAATTATCCCACAAGTGTTTTTTTCCTCAACGAATTTATTTTCAATTTAAATTAAATATGTTTATAGAATAACTATTTTTGTTTATTATATTTCCACTGCAAAACATTTGTTAAGTATAAATCAAAATTCTGCTGAAGACATTTGTTTTTGCTTTTCCGTGGATGCCCAAGGTTTGGTGGGTAAAGGACAAACTACTTACTTTTTTATTCACTAAGGCATAATGAGGAATACTTAATTTTACAAATTTTACTCAGTAGTTTTCATTTGCATTGAATATTTAACAATAATAATAAGTCACATTTAAACAGAGGATGTTTTCTTTTACATAAAGCACAAAAACTACAAGCAAGCTGATTCAGCAGAATCGTTTTATGGCAGAGAACTGCATGTCAAAAATAACCTTTATATAAAAATGTGCGAGGCATTGAAAGGAGAGAGAGAATGATTTAGCTTTATTTTATAATTCTGCAAAGGGTAGTGGTATACCACTGAGAATTGCTTTGAGTGCCATGGGTTGCCGACCCCTGATGTATACTAATGGGTTGTTAGTGGTCTATTTGTGTGTTCCTCCACTCTAAAAGAATAGATCTTATGATCCCCATTCCAAATTAGAGTTTTTTTAAAATGATTTTTAGATTACCTTGAAAGGCAGTAATGACAGTGAAAACTCAATAAGGAGCCTCATAAGGCGCTTTGAATAGAAGATGAATTCATCTCGAGAAGTGTGTCTGTCTCGAATAAATGTGTATAAGCCTTTGATCTGGGAGGTAGAAGGCAAAATGGACAAGGCTTCAGGAAGGGGTTGACCACTATGACACTGGGCAAGCTTTGTCCTAAAAAGACAAAAATCAATATTATGAATATTGACAAAATTCAGGAGCTTAAACTCAGTATTGGTTAAAAATGCATTTTAAAATAAACAAAAAGCACTTGTTTCTAAATAATATTCCTGAGTTTTTAGAAATGTTTAAATGGGAAAATACTGAATTTATCGAAATTTTCCTAAATAACTTTCAAAGAGAAAGCCCTTGCAAACAAGCAAAACTTTAACAAATAATACACATGCCATTCTTGATTATAGAAATTGCACATCTTACAATTACTTTTAATATAACATAAAAAAAACAGGATATTAACTTCAAAAATTCTAATTAATGCTAAGCTATGACAAAAAAATTTATAGAGCTATTGAGTCATGTTTAACTAAATATTTAAAATAAGAAAATTTCCAATTAATATAAAAGGAACAAAAATTTCAATTGTTAATTTTTTTTTTATGACAGAGAATAATTTCCAATAAAGTTTGACTAAATTAGCAATATTCAAGCCTTTATTGAAATGTGTAGTTTATTCTGTAAAATATTCATTATTTAAAACAATATAAATTTTAAAAAAAAGTTTTAAAATAACCATTTAAAAAAAATACTTTTATAAATGATATGAGTATAGTGAAATAAAAATAAAGGTAGTAAGAAAATATCACCCAAAATAAAAGGATAAATTTTTAACTTCTATAAAAAATTATACATTCTATATTAAACTATTTTTAAAGTTTCAAAGACATTAAAATGCACTATTTTAAAAAATCAATGAAAAGCGAAGTGAAAACAGAACATATATAACAGAAAAAGTAGGACCATCCCGAAAAACAACATTTAAATACAATTTTTAAAAGGCATACTTGAATTGCAGAAATGTTTGTCTGTAAAAAAACACATAGAATATAAATTACTTCAGTAAAAGCTGAAAAACTTAATATTAAAAAGGCATCATAAAAATTTATAACTTTAAGAAATTTTAGAAACTTACCTTAGTTTAAGTCCTCTCTATAAAAAATAAAAAAGCAATAATTAATTTAAAAAAATACTTTATATGAATAATCACAACAAATTATTACATTTATTCTTTCAAATATAAAGCAATTTTTTTAAAAAAAACTATATAAATTAACCTTTATATTAGTAACATGATTAATGAATTAAAACACCAATTTCAATTATGAAAATTAATGAAGTAATATACTGAAATGAACTCCTTTAATAATTTTTTAAGTAATACAAGAAGGGACATTAAAAAAGAGATAGAATAGTTTCTTACCAATTGCAATTGTGTATGCACATGTTGAACAATTAGAGAAATAGCAATTTCATTTTCCCCTCCTGAATAATACAATACATAGAATATCTAAGTAACAATACCTTTAACTCATAGCATTATGTATCTGACAGTGCAATTCATTAATGACAGTTCACTTTCTCGTTAATAGATCATAAAAGGATATTAATTAACCTAAGCAAACAAAAAATACAGATACATAGCCTAAATATAAAATTAAAAGCAAGCTTCATGTATGAATCTGTATCTGACAAATATGTACATATAATTAAAGACATAGTACAATCTCATTTAAACAAATGTATTCATACCTGCTATTCAATTTTAATGAGGGGGAAATGGAAGATTTTATCATTATAATGCTCTTAAGAAAAGCCAAAATAAAACAGAATTTTTCACTTAATCAAGTTGCATTTTAAATAATATGATTCCCTAAATAAGTCTAAAAATATGAATTAGAAATAAATCAGAGCCTTAAAAATACCCTTACAGTGAGGAATTTTCAAAACAAATTTTTTTAAAAGTTTTTACAAACACTTGCATGTTTTAGAATCAGAAGAGAAAATTAATTTTATAAACCAATTATGAATACTCAGAATAAGAAGAAAAACAGCAGATTTGTACTGAAAGCAGATTCAGAAGCTACACAATTCCAATTTCCTATTTATTTGTATAAATAACTCATTTGACAAACATTTCCTAATCAAAAATACAGATTTTAGATCTTTTATTAACAAAAATTAGCAAGTTACTTCTTTCAATCATTTATGATGGTCATAGTACCCTAGTGGTCATGGTCATGATTTCATGACCAGCATTCCAGGGTCATGGGTTAGAATCCTGTTGCCACCAAAGACTAGCTGTTTTGATGGGCCAATGTGCATTAAATCTGCCATTGCATGTGCTAAATCTCTCATTAGCATGGTGTGAGAGTTAGGAGAGTGGAGCGCTAGTTCAATTGCCATCCTTGTCACTTGACCATTGTTCAAAATTATGAGGTTCATTGCCTTTAGTCCCTATATTACTTTAAAGTACTGCATTAATAAACTCAATTGGTAGCCATTAATTTAGAATTTTAACATGGTTGTTAATTTCAGAATTTTAATTTGTGAAAATTTGATTCATTTCTTTTAATTTCTTTTTCTTCCATATTTTTATTGTAATATATCACATGATGTACATTTGATATTATCATCAGCATATATGTTCTAATTATATTAAAAGATATTATATTAATTCTATTATATTAAATGGTAACTTATCATTAAAACAATTGAAGCAATTAGTTGAATAGTAAAAAAACATAATGAAACCCAGTTTTAATTATTCTTTCTACTATCTTGTTTTCCTTTTGTGTAATATTAATTTTTAGCAAAAAATGAATAAATAAGCATGATTTTTTAAAAAGTCGTCTTCTAATGAATTTCAACATTGTTTAAAAGATCAATATAGAAAATCTAATCTACAATTTTTTCAAAACATGAAATCATAATAGCTTTGGATGATGGACAACAAAAAATTAACAAGAGTATAAAGATAACTGATATTACAATGTTTATGACTTTTGTGACAAAAAAGTGACGTTCTAATATTATAATTTATTATTCACCATGGTAATTAAATTATCTTGTTTTGAAAAACAGTAATGTTGCAGTTCTTATATTTTTCACATAAGTTATAGAATATTTTCTGAAAGATTTTTTGCAGTAAAACTTTCTAATTTTAATAATTTATTTCCATGTTTCTTAATCGCGTGTTTTTTTTTTTTGAAGAACAAATTAATGCATAATTTTATGTCTTGATACAAAAATGCCTGTTAAACAAAATAAACTTCATTACAATTTACCTTCTATCTACATTTAAAAAAAACTAATAGAAATCAAATTTATAGACCAATTTACCTCTGGGAACAATGAGATCAGCATGCACCACAGTGGGGGCAATATAATAATCAAAGGCAGGCTTAACAAATTTCTCATATTGCTTTAAAACTCCTTCAAGATCCCGACCTCTCTCCATGATGTCTCTTCTCAGTCTTCTTGCAAGACGAATGTCAGAGTCTGTTTCTATGTATACTTTCATATCCATCATCTATAAAAAAACATACATCTATTCAAATTATGTATAATAATGTACTAACTCTTTAAGGAAACTGGAAAAAGATCCCAATCTTAAAGAATCCAATACACATTGACTGTTTTAAAATGATTTCTGAAAAAATAAGGCTTTAAAACTTTTAAAGCAACAATTTCAATTTAACATATAATTCTAATCTGACTCAAGCAAAATCAAAAAAGTTTTAAGTAAAAAAAGGGAGTGCTAATATAATCATTATTGATAACTAAAGAAATGATTTTTTATTTATATTTATATGCAGCAATCTGAAAAAAACAGGGATGCAAAAATGATTTTAAGAAAAAAATTAGGATATTTAGTCAACCCATTGAACAATCATCTTCAAAAAAAGCAACACTATATTTTCTGCTTTTAAATAGAGTAGACAAAAAAAAAATACAATGAAGGATTTTTAATGGGATGTTCAAAAACAATCATACAATAACAAATAAATTTTTAATTTTACAAAAAAAAATACACAAATAATAAACTAAGAGTAATTATAAAGCTAACTTACTTCAATGAGCTGCTTATGGGCAAATATTAGGATACCTTCAAATATTATAACATTGGCACCATACATTGTCTTCTGTAAACAAAACAAAAAAAGTTTTCAATTATTTTTGTTAAATTTCATACTTAATAATATGAAACATGACATTAGATTTTAAAAAGCTGTTTCAAAAGCACTTTATTATTCGTATATATATATACATACATATCAGAACCAACATACTTAGAACGTGTTGAAAAAGTAAAAAGTCAAAGGGATATTTTAAAAACTGCATGCATATATATCTCTTAAATGGCATATTGCAAAACATCCTATATTTTAAAATGTCATTAATTCTTGGTGAATACTTTTTTTTTATTTTAATAAAATTTTGTACATAAAAAATAAGCTTTTTTTTTTCTAAAAAAAATTGAGAAAAATTTCTATGTGCTCTTTAATTTTCTTTGTGTTAAGTATTTAATAGATATTTTTAAAAAAATTATAAAATATTGAGACTATTTTTTTTTTTTTACAATTTGCATGGTTTTTATAAAACTTTAAATTGTGACATTAATGAGACAACATAAAAAAAAAAAAATTTCACTGATAAAATTTTTTTATTTTTGGTTAGGAGTTTCATACAGCTACTGTTTCATACCCTTTAAATTTATAAAGTTTTCCAGTAATATGCTATAGAATATACATAACAAACTATAAAATAATAGTGATATACATTTATACGACAGGTTTATTTAAAACAAAGACATTAAGTTACCATTCTTTTTTCCCTGGAATGTGAAACAAAATTGTAAATAGGCACATCAACACTCTTCCCTTCCTTCAGTTTTCTCAGAGTCTCAATGAGAAGATCAAAATCAAAAGCATCTGGATGGTCAAAGTTATAATCATTTTGTTTCGCCAACCTGTGGTCTTTTTCATCAAGAACCTGGTGGAGAATTTTAAATAAATTTAGGATGCTTCTATATATCAAATAACAATAAATTAACAATTAATGCAAGATGCTTTTCTTACAAATTAAATCTTCAATAAGTTTTTAATTTTTTTAAGAACATTTTCTAATAGAATTGAAAGTTAAAATCCACTATGCCTAATAAAAAAAAATCAGTTTTAAAATTAGAAAAGAATAAAAGAAATGGAAATTCTTTGTGTCCTGTCAGCCTTAAATTTAGAAAGAAAGAAATTATAAATAAAAAAAAATCTTCAGATCTCATCATTATTTAAAACAGAGTTACCTAATTTCTTTTGTAGACCTAATACAATGCATGCATATCATATCCAAAAAAAAATCCATTCTTAAAAAGTTATCTGAGTAAATATATAGAATATTTTACAATACAAAATTGTGCAGGTACTTCTTCCAGCTACTTTTGGAATATGTGTATATCTCACAACCATAATTATTTTATCTCCAATAGAATACAGAGTAACAAGAGTTTTTTTCTCCTCTTAAATAACAGAACTTTAAAACTGTTTAGTATCATTTTAACTTGATGACTAACGAAATGAAATATTTGCTTCATGGCACTTAACACATTATAAGTCCACAAAATATATTCTGCTGAAATTATAAAATTTAAATGAAGTTGATTAATTTAAAAAGTAAAAGGTTTTTTTGTAATGGTTACATCAGAATTAAAGTCTAGAAGATTCTTTACCACAACACTGTTATGTACATCCATGTTACATATGACTTTATTGGAAGAATCAATCCAAACTTATAATGTTAAGAATTAACAAAAGTATTGGAACTTTTTTCATCCAAAATAAGCATTTGCTTTCATTAAGTAAAAGATTTTAGAACAATATATAAAAGGAATTGCAAAATGTTTAGTTAAGTATAATTTAATAACATTTGAACAATATAAAAACTTTAAAATAAGTCAGCAAAATTTACGATCATATCAGAACTTCTTAAAGTAAATTAAATTTAAATAAATCAATCTTTGTTTTACAGAATTTTTAAAATAGAAAAAAATAAGAAAGTCTTAAAAAAAGTATTGTTCCTTAAAGTCTGTTCATACATACTTTGTAAAATGAATCCATGCTTAATAAAGTAACCCAAGGGACATCCAGGGCTTCGATCACTTTTCTAGCAACAGTGGTTTTACCAGAAGCACTGCCTCCACAAATGCCTTTGAAAAATTTTTTTAATCAGAACAAATTATATATTTTGAATAAGAGTTTTTAAAGGATAATTTTTATAAAACAGTAAGTGTTGAATAAAATAATATTGCTTATAAATACATTAGATAATTTTGAACAATTCTTAAAAATACATATTTTATTGATACTAGACTTCTACCCCAAACCACTTGCATTTTAACAAAAATATAGGAATAATGTTATATGTCACTTCTTTCATAGTAAAACATACAAAGAGTTGTTAGTTCTAAAAAAATTCTGCTGGCTGTTCAAATGATTAAAGGACAAAAGGAACATTAAATCACAGCGACAATTAACATACCAAAAATTAATTTTCAATTGAAAATAGTTAAAATATTAGACTTCCTTTTACATTGATTTTTCTTCATTTCAGTACATTTACTATTTTTATCTATATATATAAAGGAGAAAAGCGACTCACTCACTGATTGACTGACTGACTCACTCACTGACTAATCACAATATCTCCAAACCTATTGAACCTACAGACTTGAAATTTGGTAGACATGTTCCTTTGATGAAATAGAGATCAGCTAAGAACGGATTTTGCGAAATTGGAACAGCAAGGGGTGTTATAAATAATTGTTCCCATTTTTACACTACTCAACGTACAATCTTGAAATTGGATAAGCAGATTCCTTTCATAGAGTAGAGATCCGCTACAAAATGGGTTTTGGGAAAGTAGCCTCCCAAATGGCGGTGCAGGGGAATAAGGGGCGTAAAAGGTAAATATTTTTGTTTTTAAAGTACTTGACCTACTGGCTTGAAAATTGGTAGGCATAGTTCTTTCATGAAATTAATATCCACTACATAATGGGTTTTGGGAAAATTGACCCCCAAAGGGTGTTGAGGGGGGTTAAGGGGAGATATAAATAATTATTCTGATTTTTAAACTATTAGACGCACAGTCTTGAAATTTGGTAAGCATATTCCTTTTATTGAGTACAGAACCGCTATAAAATGGGTCTTACGATAATTAACCACCAAGTTTCATTTCGGGGAATTAAGGAGTGTAATAGATAAATATTTCTGTTTTTAAACTATTAGATCTACCTGCTTGAAAATTGGTCAGCATGTTCCTTTCATGGGATAGAGTTCCTCAAACAAAGAGTAAAACAAAAATCGACACCCAAGGAGGGTTGCGAGGTGTGAAGGGGAGTTATAGGAAAAAAAATCCTGCTTTAGAATTGTTAGACCTGTGTACTTGAAATTTGTTAAGCATGTTCTTTTTGTTGAATAGGGATCCACTAAGAATGCATTTGATGGGAATCAACTCCTGGGGGAGCAAGGGGTTACTGGGGCATGTTGACAAAAAATTTCTTTTTTCGAACTACAAGAACTATAATAATGGAATTTGGTTTACATTTTTCTTTTGTTGAATTGAAATCCGCTAAGAACGGTTTTTGGGAGGACGACTCTCAACGGAATTAAGGGGGGGGGGGGTATTGGTAGTAAAAATTTTACCCTATTAGATTTAGATTTGAAAGTTGGCTTCCATGTTTATTTTATGGAGCAGAGATCCACCTAAAATCGGTTTTGCGGAAATCCACTTTGTTATAGGGTTACGAAAGTGTAAACATCATTCTATACTCAATTTTAGAGAATATTAGATAATACAAATTAGTATAGTTCTGTCTTTTTTTTTATCAAGAGGCGAGAGTTACAGGTATAAGTATATTTTTCAATACAATAAAATTCTTAATGCTAGGACTTGGATATCAATATTTTATATATATAAACAGATATATTTATAAAACATCATGAAATACCCAGCGAAGCGGGAGGGTAATGGCTAGTTTTAAATAAAATAAATGTTTAAAAATAATTTAAAATTTTCCACTCCTTACAAAATATAAATTTTGTTCTTTACTAAATTCATATAACTCTTGTTTTAATTATGATTGAATTCAAAATGTTTTAAAATGCGATATTTTTTTCTTCAATATTTAAATTGATTCATGATTTGAAAGAGAAAAAAAAAACAGTCCTATGAACAGTACAGGCATAACAGTTCATTCTAAATTAAAGAAAAATATAAATACATTCAAACACAAAACATGTTTCAGAAAATGGAATTCACCTGATTTAAAATTGTATTTATTTACATAAAAAAAGAAGAACTTACTTTATTTATATATTCTTTAGAACCAAAAAGTAATGACAAAATTTTAATGAATGCCCTTTTTACAAAAATATGAAAAAGAAAATAGAATTAACGTGTCTGAAACGCAGAATTTTTTTAAGATAAAATAATTTTATTGACATATTAGAAAATGTGACAATCACACAAAAATACTTCAGATAAGTAATTCTTTACTGATAATTATAATAAAATCAATAATTAAAATCCTGCCTTAAATTTAAAGCAGTTCTACTTCACATAAAGTAATGGCCAAGATATTCTATTTTAGAGAAATCAGCATATATGTGAAAAAAGGAAGGTCCCCCCCCCCCTCTCATTAGGACTGTCTTTGCATTTTCAAATAATCTTTTGTGCATGAGTAACAAATATTTATTTACTGAAGTGTAACACTCAAAAATATATAAAAGGAATGGCTTATTTTATTTTGAAGATCAAGTAAGACAAAATATAGTTTCAAATAGTGGAACATACAAGTTTACTTAAGAGATACAACATACAGAAACAAATGTAATTTAAAAAATTCTTACCAATTACAAAAGGCTCAACTAGCTGGCCTTGAGTGTCATACCATGGTGGACGTCCAGCAGTGTAAATGGTCCTCTGTCTGGTTCTGAGCACAGGTTCTCTCGAAACGCCAGATTTAGAGGATGACCATGTGCGCTCACGTTTCTTGACTCGGTGAGGAGAGGTGAGGGGAGAGAATGAGGGTGAAAGGGGAGAGGATTGCATTTCATCGTCTGCTGGTACATCTTCAAAGTTCAACTCATCTCCACTACCACTGTTTTGAAAATATTAAATAACATTTTATAAATATCAATTTGCATCAATCATACAGCAGTATGAATTTAATATGTATTACACAAAAATCTTAAGCAGAAAATTTTCCCAAATTTTCAAAATATGCCCAAAATTCATATATAAATAGTCCACGCAACCACAATCAATACAATATAAGCATAAAAAAATTCTAAGATCCGCATCATCGCTTATATTTATGCATTTTTAGTACAGTAAAATAAAAAATCAATATAGAAAATATAAAATGAATAAAATAACATTTCATGTACTCTTCTTAAAATATAAGTATTATTAATGCATTCATCATACACAAGTTTGAAACTGTTCTACTCTACATCTTCAACATATATTTGAAAATTGAATACAGATTTAAATGATAAGAAATTCAGGATTTCTAATATAACTTAAGGGATATTTGAAAATTTAAGCCATTTTGTTATCGCACTTAAAAAATTAGACTGGAAGTATCAGGTAAAAAAAAATACAATTTTCATTAAATATTATCAATTTTTCAAAAATGATTTATAAATTATAGTGTTATCAACTTCAGCTTTGTCTGGACAGCAAAGATGAATTCCTTTATTTACTTCATATTTAAAAATAATTTTGAATCCTAAAGGAAAGACAAAAATTTTGCTAATTGGAAAAACACATCACTTTTTTTTTTCTTAAAAAAAGAAATTTCTTGTAATATACGAAGATGTATGACTACAAGCCAATCAAAAATACACATATATGTCTTGTATAGTTAATTTATTTGAAGTCTAACAGAATTGCAAAACTGATAAATTTGTGACATGTTTTTACACACTGCCCCAATTAATCTTTGTTTTAAAAAAATGTTTGAATGAAAAGATTACAGTAAAAGAATTTAAATTAACCTTTTTTAGAAGAGTAGTATACTTGAATAAAAAAGATATTTTCACCTTTTTTAAGTCAATATTTATGAGTGTGAAATGTTTAATCACTGTTCATAAAGATTTATTTAAAATATGTGAATACAATATAGCATAATACTTACAAAATTATTTAAGCAATATGGCTGTAATAGTATTTTGGTGACCTAATTTGACATTAAAGGATTACTGACCTAATTTAGTATTAGAGTTAATAGGACACTAATGAAACTGAAAAGGCTTGAAATAGAAATGAAAATAATAGAAAGGATTTTAATACATTGATTCATTTAGTGATTTTGTTAAATTTTTAATACATTAAAATTTTTAAAAACAAAAACAAAATAAGAGTTAATGTAATATTGTAAACTTAATATTGATATACATAATTTATTTTTATATATAAAAAAAGTTTATAAATTAAGAGTATATATATTTTAGTTTTTATCCCCCCTCCCCATTTACAGTTAATACACTAAAATACCACATACACAATTTTAAAAAGAGAAATGAAAATGTTTACTTCTTTTAATAAGCTAAGTTTAATTCAATGATACTCAAAATTCTTTCTTAAAGTTTACTATCTATATGATCTTGCTTATTTTTACTTTCATTCAGAACAAAAATATATATTGAGGGAATCAAACATTTCTTTTTAAAACTTCATGGTGTGAAGTGATAAATTATTAACCATTCATTTGTGATATACAGCTAAAGGAAAAACAAATTTAGCATTCTTAAAAAATGATTTAAGCTTGGTTTTAACTCATAATTAATATTTAAATAGACTAAAGATAATATTAAAATACCTGTTAGAAGTATGATTCGTTAAGATAGTATAAATATACTTCCACTTCACAGAAATTTTTTTATTAGAAATAAATTATACAAATGCATTTACTTAAAAATTTTGCCCATATAAATCAATATATTCTTTCCAATAAATATTATATAAGCATTTCAAAAAATAGTTTAAATTTAGAAAAATCACTAAAGACAATTTAAAAGTTCATGAATTATACAAATATTAATTCTATACTGATGATTAAAGAGAGTTCTAAGACTATTTCAAAATTATGAGAAATAATTTTCAGGTGCAGTTTTCTAACAATGAAAACATGCACTTTGTTGTTTGTACAAAACATGAAATAAAACAGCATTATCACAATCAGCTCTTTAAAAATGGTATGGATACAACATTTGTATAAGTAAATATTATTCTGAAGTGATAAGGGTGATAAGTTCACAAAGAGGGAAAAAATCAATTTCTTTTAGAAGATTAATACCTGATCTGTTGTTTTGCTAAGAATATAACAAATACACTCCTTTTAAATTTTATATTTGTAACCTAAATTGCACTTTCAGCATAAATTTGAAAAAACTAAGCAGTACATTTTGATATTTCACATTTTTAATTTTTTGACCAACAAATATTTCATCATACTTGTTTTCACTCATGCAATTGATTTTAATAAGGGTGCTTCTTAAAAAATATTTCTCTAAATTTAAATTGAATTATTACATAACTATTCATAGCAAGATCATACTTTCAATTTCAAAACACTAAATTCAAACAGAACAATTTTTTTACAAATTTTATCCCCCCCCCATATTTGTTTAAATATAACTTTATTCTGATTAACTCTAATATTGTGGAACATACATACAAATCCTTTCAAAGCATAAACAAGAAATTCTCAATAAACATTAGTCCTGAATCATATGTTTCAAAAATCATAAGAAAATTCAAAATCAACCAAAAGGTTCACAAATTTGCAATATTTTTCAAAAAGACATTAATTTTATAAAATCATAATAAAAAAAAAAAAGTAAAGGAAAGAAGCAAAAGAAAAATAATTAATAGGACAACATATATACAAAATTCTAAAACAAGCTATTTGATTCTTACATTTATTTCATATATTAGTTATTTTAAAATGAATGGAGGGTAAGATTAAGTTTAAAAATTACAGTACAAATTATTTTTTAATGAATTTCGCAATGAATTGTCTTAAAATTAAATATTTTCTAATTAACCACTAGAAAAAAAATATCAATAACCTATCACTACGTTCCAATGTTTTGTTCAAACGTGATGCAGGATGCCGTTTGGTCATTTTCTCGCTTTTTTCAGTCGAATGTTGCAAATTTCTTCAAGAATATGCAATTTTAATCCCAGAGAGACAAAAACAAAATTTTGCAACGCGTCATATGCACCGCATACGGACCACGTGTCTAACTAATATCCTTGCAAGAAAAAGGAAAATATTTCTTTGAAAGTATACAACTTTTTATCAGCCGGTAGATAATGCTTTTTATCACATTTCGGCTCAATACAAACAATTCGTCGTGTTCGCAGAATTTACTATTTAGCAGAGAACAGTTGTCTTTGTTGTGGGTACAACGTACAGTATGCACACAGTACATACAACAAAAAAAAATTCCTATTAGGTACTATAGCACAAAGTACGTATCAATGGATGAAGAATGCTAATAAATTCAAGCTAAAATAATATGATCTTTCGCCGATTCATTGTACTTACTAAACACGCATTATTCTAAGAATACAACAGGATCAACAAACCTAACACAAAATATTTCATCAACACAACGTGTTATTAACATTGCCGGAAGACTAACCAATCACATTACAGGGATTTCCCCGACCTCAATAAAGGTTCCCATTGGAAGAGGATATGGATCATTGAAATATGAATCACTGCACAAACCGACTTAGGTTTCGTTTTCTCAAGTTTCATATTTCCATCGGCGGTAATTTTTGTTTAATTACAGTTTTTCAGGTTAAGGTCATACCTGTCTGAACTAGCCGAGCTAGGTGGATCAGCGAAGTATATGTTCGCCATTACTATGCAAGAAAGAAAGCGTAACCTTTTTCCAATAACTAATTCAAGTGTAAAATTCGTTTCGAAAAATTGCTTTCTTAAAGAGAGATATGACGTCATAAAAAATTAATTTCTTTTAAAAATGCCGAATATAATGTAATAAATTGTTGAAGAAGACGTAGTCAGAGATTTCAGGAGGTAAAATTTTGATGACGAAAGTGAGGCCTGGATTTCGTGATTTTAGTTTGGAGTTTGAAAACTGTTTGTGAACACAAAAACAGATGAAAAAATTCGTAGCGCGCCAAAATTTGAAATTCGCTCATTGTAAGGTTTTTAAGACGGATAATTCAATATGAGCTATTGAGACTGAGATTATACTTTGAAAATTTTGAAACAAAATGTTCAAGTCATTTAAAAAATAACACAGCGTAAATAAAAAGAATTTTTATAAAAATTTTAAATAAAAAAGTTAGCATACTTTGTTTAAATGAATATTCAGATAGAGAAAAGCCAATCGGGTCTAGAAAAGGGAAAATGGATCCGTATACTTATTTACAACAATAGATGAAACTGTTTACTTACAGTAATAAATAAATCAACATTTTTTATTATTTTTTTTTTTAATTCTTTAAAAAAAATCTGTTGGTCCGAAAATTAAAACTTTTTTAACAATAACATCTGCTTAAGATGTAATATTTATGTCTCAAGAACTCATTGGCAAGAAAATAAAAAAAGGAAAATACCAAACATATAACTCTTTAACCTAAAATTTAAAAGTAGTCTCATTTCGCTATTGTCTCTTATATAAAACGGCATAAATATAAGATTAAAAAAATTGGAGATAAAGTGAAAAAAATAGAAAATAAATATTTCTAAGTTATTTGCTTACGTTTTATAACTCATATGTAAACATATAAGATATCGATAGGCAATAAAATTGCACATGGTACATTTTACATTAAATATAATCTGGGTAATATTAAATGTAATTATACTTTTAAAAGGATGTGTGTTAATTTTGTAAAGGATTTAAGAAAAGATAATGTATTATGATAGAGAAAGAACTTTATTGAAAAGTCAATTGTAAAAAGAGTTTTAGGAACAATGACGCACATAACTGGATTTGCAATTAAAAATTAAGTAAATAATTAAGCCATTATTTGTTGCATTAAGAATATAATCCAAAAGAAAATTTAGGTATGATTAATAATGCTTTCTTTTATTTGCTCAGCCTATCAGAAATCTAACTGCTTTCCTGAGTTTCTGTTTTAATGTTACTTTTTTTTAATCTCATATATTCACAGTTGAAAGTTTTCAATTTACAGCACGATTCTGAATTATCATTTGTTAAGTGATTCATACACAAGTTGACAAAAATAGCATGTTATATCCAGGAAAAATTTTAATAAGCACAATAAAAAAAATTTTTTTCCTTCCATAAAAATAATTGAAATTTCATACCACACTTTTATAATTTCATCACCCCCCCCCCTCCAAAAATTTTTTTCCTTATCTCGACCATACTTAAATTTTGATCTTCATATTTCATTCAGAAATAGTACACTTGATTGATTTTGACTTCATAAAATCAATGCTCAAAGAATGAAGTAATTTTGATTAATGTCAAATATATTTGAACCTGGATGGATGATTTTACTAATTCCTAAACCTCTCTGCAAAAAACAAAAACAAAAAAAAAAAAAAATAGTTTTGTAGAGTGTTAATATATATATATATTTTTAAATTTCCGTTATAATAGTATATTGTGTGGCAGTAGCCACCAAAGTGTGTGAAATAGGATCAACGTATATATGTAATTATTTAAACTAAAAATTAGAATCTTATTTGTAATATTTAATTCATAATTCCGAATATCTTATTTCGAATTTCGTCTCATTTCATCGAACCCTAAAAGAGTAAAACCTGAATTTTTGATTGATTTATTCACGATTCCCAGTGAAAGAATATCATAACAGCTTACACGTGCCAAACTGAGCAGTTGAAATTTTCCTCCAAGACAATGATGTAATTTCTATAAATAAATAATAATTCTTGAACACATGACTGTATTTTCTATACTATGTTTTTCTTTGCATATTTAAATACAAAAATTGAATAATTCCCTCTCTTGTACTTTTGCTCTTGAACAAACAACACGCTCAAGATATATCTTCTGTTGTAATTTTTTTCGGCTACAATTCAAAAAATTAATACGATCGCATTGATATATTTTACATATATATATATGGGGTACTTCTCCTAATTATTTTCATTTTAAGGACACACGATCAAAAAGGTGTGTAGACCACTATTATTAGAAATAGTAACCTTTTTTTTTTAAAAAAAATTTTAACATTTTGGAAATGTTTGAATAAATTCACAAACTTATAACTAAGAAAGTCCAACTTTTACGCAATTGTAATATAGTGAACTTTTTTTTCTACTTTAAAATTTTCTATTTAAAAAAAAATGTAGTGACCTACAATGTCAATTAAAAACATAATACTAAAACCCCCAAAATTTCACTACCTAGATCAAAAAATTGTCACCTACTTCTCTTGAAATAATGTTACCTTCCATTAGAAAATATCAAATATTTCGATTATATATTATCTACTTACTTTGGTACATCTTTCTTACCTTTGCATTTCAGAATAATGAAACCCTTAGAGAAGTCTGGATCATCACAATCCTTCACAAATATACACAAATAAATAACACTAAAAGCTGTCTTATGTAGTATCCAGCTGATTTAAGAATGGAATAGAATTTACTTGTGCTAAAAAACGTACAAAAACGATATGCAATAAAATAAAAAAATCAATAAAGGAGCTATTCAGTAATTCCAGAAATTAAATCAAAACGAATATCATGAACAGCAAGAAAATACTGAGAAATTAGTCTTTTCCATCTTATTTATATGATACAGGAAGTGGAAATTTTTTTTAATAGTTAAAATGATATTATGAATTGCATTAGAAAATACAATGATTTTATTCTATTTTCTTTTTAATAAGTCATTTCTGGAAATAACTCATTAAAAAGTAAATAGATCAAAGAAGAAAGGGGAAAAGAGGAAAGAAAATGATTAACATTTTCCATAGCTTATAAAGAAACAATAAAAACAAGGAGATTTTTACTAACGTGAATAAAGTTTAATTAAAAAAGACAAACTAAAATTTTTCATTCCAAAAGTTTTAACTGTCATTTTCTCGACATATCTTTTTGCGACGCGTTGGCCATATACGTTACGAACAGGTAGCTGGCATACCATAGTTTACGTTTAGAAAGGTTAAAAATAAAAAGAATAATATACTGAACAATTTTAAAAGAAAAAAAAATAAACATCTTTTTACTATTAAATAAAAATATCTTTTAATTGAAAAAAATAGTTTAAACTGATTTTTATAAGAAAACATTGAAGGAGATAACAGTTTATCTAAATTTGAAATTATGAAATGTTTTTAAGAATTGCAATGCCAGCAATAACAGGCTGTGTGGCGTTGTTGGTTTGTAGCTGGCCTTGTACACCTACGGTTGCGGATTCGACACCGGTCCAAGTCAGTGGATTTTCACTAAGCAGAAAATCGACAGCGACCATGTCGCATGATTATGCGGCATGTAAAATATCCATTGAGTGCCTGTTTGGTTTGAGTGCCCTCGGCAAAATTAAAATACTAAGTACGGGTTCGCATCGTCAGAGCTCAGGTGCCTCCCTCTGGACTGGAAATAGGGCGTCAAAATTACCTGCGACGATTGGTATCCTCTTTTATAGCGCAGCACTAAAAAAAAGATACCAGCTCTTGAGGGAATGGTAAAACATTAAAGCGTAGCCCCATTAGAATGAAAATATGCCATAAAATCGACAATTGACTACACTGATCTGAGAAATTCATATTCGGTTCATTAAATACGTTTATTTAAAATTTTATTTTCGCTATAAAAATAACACAAATTCAACAAACTTATAGATCAGTGGTTCCGAAACTTACTGTGCCTATGGATTCCTTTTTATTCCAAAAACTTGGTCAAGAACCTCCAAGAATTGAATAAAGTTTTTAATTGTATTTCCATGCATAGTAAAAAAATTAACAATTTATTTTGATGTTCTGAATGGCAAATGGTGAAGTATAAATAAAAAATGGTGATACCTAAAGTAGTATTTATTTTTTCATAACTTTTGCATTAAAATGTTATTGAAGGATACTTTTTCCAATGAGATGGTTATCTTCGTACAATGCAAACAACAACACTGCTTTCTGTTCAAAACTAAGAAAAATTTGTATCATTCGCTTCACATATCGAAATCATGCACAAAACAAAACTAAACTTTTGATTAAATGAACGACTGTTTTATACAGGCATATTTTGGACAAGTTGTTGCATCTAGCCAGTGATGTCTTAAGACTTCTTGAGGCCCTGGGATCTACTGAAAAGCAGGCTCCAGACCCCTACACATGTGTGCCGTGCATCTGCTAAATGTACGCACTGGCCCTCATAATACAGGTCCCATCTATGACCCATAAAAGTAGACTAATAAATTACGTTGTTAAATACTCGTACAAAAACAATGACTCAAAAATAAATGTGCATGATTTACAATTTCATAACCGGTTTGACTGACTGCCACCTTTTGACTAAATGAGTAATGATGCTGTATGGTCTATTGTCTATTGTCTGCTTGATCTATTGTCCAAATTTTCTAGTTTTTCGGAGGATACAACCGGAAATAACATTTGACCGTTGAAATTATTCGAATTAAGATCTTATCTAGACAAAGTCGAGAACATGACGAGGCCCTCATTGCGGCGGGCCTGTGCCCAGTAGGCCCATGCATTAAGACGTCCCGGCATCTAGCGGAAAGATTCAGTTCCTGTTCATACCGCTACCTCAACCCGCGATCAGCCCAACTTCCACCGAGCGATGGTTGGCATTATTGTGCTTAATGTACCTATCTAAAGTTTTATTCAAAATTTTTAAATTTTTTCTCTAAATTTTTTTAATTAAAAAGGATTGTTTTTTATTTATTTTACCTTTCATAATAGTGAAAATGGGTGACAAATAGTTTTATTATATAAAACTTTACTCGGACCTCTAACATTGTCCGATCATTTCCAAATTAAATTTAATTTTCCGCTGATCCCCTCAGCAGTCACAAGGACCCTCAGGGGTCAGTAGGAATTAGTTTGGGAGCTTATGTTATAGATCAATGATTCCCAAGAGTCTATAAGCCCGAGGCCTCTGATGACCTGCAAGGGTCAAGGCGGAACAAAAATAATTTGGAGGTCCATGGGAGGTGTAAAGGGGGGTTCTATGATAGTGGCTAGCATTAAACCAGATCGTGACTTAATCTTTAAAAAAAAATTTTTTTCAAGTGGAAAAATCAAATTTTATTAATTTAACTGATTTATTTACTAAATTTAGTGAGGTTTATTTGTGGTTATTAGGTGACAGCATAAATGTTATCAAGACAAGGACCATATTTAGCATTTCTTTCCAGAATTAAGCTAAGGAAGTATAATATTAGATGTGAATTTTTCAATTTGTCGTAGACAATCTGTCCGGACATTTTAACCAACGTTCAACATTTTAATGCCAGATTTGGAAACCAGGTTTGAGATAGCTTTTTTTTTTACAGTAATGCCACAGTAGACAATGAATTCATATAGTCACATTGAAAAGAAAATATGTCATTACAATAGGAGCTAATCAGAATAAGCCGTAACGAAAATCTTAAAATTAAGTTTAGAAAAGGATATCAAGTACTGACTTTAAAAACCTGTTATTTGTCGCGAATTATGGAATATTGAGAGATAGTTTTTATAATTGCTTTTCCTCGTGAGATGGAATTTCAGTGAATTTGCCGATCAAAAACGAAAAAGAAAGGAGAAACGGTACATCTGAAATAAGGTACTTTAGGTTTAAACCTGACTATAGATTGACATTAAATTTTGAAATTTTGTTATTGAAGCACCGAATTCATCCCTCTCATTAAAAGCGTTCGTTTGTTGTTTAGCTATTTTATACATTAATTTAATTTTAATTTAATTCATTAGTAATATATACATATTGCTTTTAAGTTCATCTATACTTCACTACTGTTGGAAATTTGATTCTTTTAAAATAAGTAGTAATATCAGCTGTTGGGGAAAAAAAGTTCAATATTAGGTAAGCAGGAGTCTATCCGAAATCGAAAACATGTGAAAGATTCCATGCTGAGGAAAAGTTTGCAGGAACCTGTTATAGATTATTAAGAGTCACAATTCTTGACTTCAAACACATGTGCAATCGAATACAACATACACTCTCAAGAATTAAATCGCAACACCATAAAAATGCAAATTACAGAAGGAAAAGAAGGGAAATGAACAAGCAAATGTTTAAATTTACATGAACATCTGATTATATAGATCAGTTCAAATGGATTTAGAGTATATAGTTATTTTAACTTCAAAAAGATTTCTTGAGCCAATAAGCGATTTGAAATCGCTTGATCCTATAAATTAAATTTAAAATATTGAACATCAGTAGCTATTTTTTTTAAAAAAATTTTAATTAAAAATTTGATTAATGAGAAGAGAGTTTGTGAATCATGAAGTATAAAATAAAAACAAAGAACTATAAAGCAAATTTTTAAAAAAAGAAACAAAAATGTAAGTTATTTAAGTGTGTGTAACAAATAGTTACTGGAATCATTTTCAGCTTTAGAGTAAACTCGTTTGTGTATTAAAGGTTTTTACAATAAAAGTTTAAATAAATAAGAAAATTAAAAAGTGTTGGCAAAAAAGAGTCAACTTTGTACGTCAAATAAAAGCACTGAATTGAAAAATGCAATATGGTCATCAACGGTTTATACACATTTCAATTGTTTATAGAGCAGACAGTTTTCTTCAAGAACCTAAGGCATAAAGGTCCTCGAATAGTTTCACTGAAAGTTTTTGTTAAACCGGAGACGGGCAAGCATAGTTACCGTTGGAACTTTATTTTAGGAATTCGGTTCACAGATTGTGATAGAAATTATTTTTTTCTTTTAAAAAGTAGAACAAAAAAGAATTAATTGAATGCAGATTTATTTTTACAGCTTTTAACAAACTGGAAATCACATAAATTGCAAATTTGTACATAAAAAAAAATACCTAAATGAGATGTTTAGTGATACGAATTTTACTACGCTGAAGATGATAAATATAAATTTTAAAATGTTTGTAAATAAAAGAAACAAAGAGACAAATGGAGTCAATAGTTGAAAGTAGCGATTACAAGATAATAAAAAATATAAAACAAATAAAATCAAGGAAATGTCATATTGGAAAAAGATAAATAAACACAGTAAATGACGACCAACAACGTCGATTACGAGAGAAGAGTAAATATGCATATAAATGCACATTAATTTACATTCATTATATTGAAATTAGAGTTTTCCAGTGTCAAACAGATAAAAATATTAGTTGACATTGAGAAATTTTTTATGCGTGATCATATAATAGTAATGGTAAATTAATATCAGATCATACTGCATTGAAATTTGAATTCGTGAGCCTAAATAAAATATATTTACATTATATTTCAGATTTTTTAATTCTAGCAATTCTTATTGAATATACGGATGAGGTATGAAACATTTTTCAGTCACTTAGTTAAGTTTATATGAAATTCATTTTGGAAAAAAAGATAAGTTTCTACAGGAAGATCGGTTATTTAATTGTTAAGATAATTTTTTTTTACAATACAAACTATAGAACAATTCTTTTTCTTTATTTTTGTAAAATTTTATTTTTTATTAGCTTTACTTATGTTTAGCGTTTGGCAACAATTTACGACTAGATTCCCTGCAGTTGAAGGCAGCTTACATTAAAATGAACGACAAAAATTAAATTAAAATCAAACTAATAATAAAATAATCATTTTCTTAGAATCCCACAAAATGAATTTGAAACAAGTTATTATACGCAGCGATCTGAATTTATTGTTTGATTTATCTATATATATAAGGAAAACAACTCACTCACTGACTGACTGACTATAATCACGAAATCTCTGGAACTATTCACCTACAGACTTGGAGATTTGGTAGCATGTTCTTTATCCAGAAGTAGACATCAGACTAAAGGATTTTCAAAATTCGAAACGCAAGGGGTTAAGGGCTTTAATAATAATTGTTTCCATGTTTAAACACTTGTCATGTCAATCTTGAATAGGGTAAGCGGATTCCTTTCATATTCCGCTACAAAACGCTTTGGAAAATATTTACCAAGGGGTGTTGCGGGGGTTAAGGGCGAATATAAATAATTAGTTCTTTTTAAACTATGACTCACAGTCTTGAATGGCCAGTTAGCAGATTCCTCTCATGAGGATCGAAGCAACAATGCAAAATGTGTTTGTGAAATCGACCCCTATGGTGGTGGTGCGGGGGTTCAAGGTGCGTTATTGATAATTTTGCATTTTTAATTTGGACGCACAGTCTTCAAATTTTAGCTTTAAGCAGATTCTTTCGATAGAGTGCAATTCCCTACAAAATGGTTTGTGAAAACAGACCAAGTGGCGTTGCGGGGCTCAAGTGGCGTAGATAGACAATTATCCCCATTTTAAACTGTTAGACCGCACAGTCTTTGAAATGACTGATTCCTTTCGTAAAGTAGAGAATACTTGCTAAAATGGGTTTCGCAGATATCAAATTACTAAGTTTAATTTCGGGGATTAAGAGCGTAATTGATAATCTTTCCATTTTAAACTACTCCAGTCATCCTGCTTGGTAAGGTGGTGCATTTCCTTTCATGAAATAGAGTTTCTCTGACACAAGGTAAAATAGTGACCCCAAAGATGTTTGCGAGGTCAGAGGTTAAGAAAAATTTATAGTTTTAATTGTTAGATCCATATCTGCAAATTTGTTAAGCATGTTTCTTTGAATTGGAAGGGATCCACTAGATAAATTTTAAGCAAAACGTCAATTCACTGGGGGTATACAGGGGTTACTGGGACGTATTGACAAAATTACTTTCGAGCTACAAGGACTATAATAATGAAATTTGGTTTGCATTTTCTTTTGTCTAAGAAATCAGCTAAGGCAAAGGCAATTTTGGAAGCGGCTCTAACGGGATTACGGGGATATTTATAGTAAAATTTTGCTTTTCTGTTAGACTGTTAGACTTGAAATTTGCTTGCATGTTCAGATTGCTAGGTAGAGATCCACCGAAAATTGGTTTAGAATCCACTTGGTTTTGAGTTACGAAGAGCAAACATCATTCATGCTTCAATTTAGAGATTTTTAGAAAATACAAATAGATGAGTTCTGCCCTTTTTATCAACGGTGACAGTTGAGGATGGTATATTTTCAATTCAATCCAGGATGTCTAATGCTAGAACGTTAGATATCAATAATTGAACATATATATATAAGCAGTAAAAATTTATAAAACATCATGAAATACCCAGCGAAGCGGGCGGGTAACAGCTAGTATATCAATGTGAGCAAACCACAAAAAAGAAGGGGAAAAAAATGCTTATCAAATAAGATCATTTAACTCACACTTGTATGTAATGCTGAATATATTTCTTCTGTGTTTCAAAGAAATTTATGATCTTGAATGAAAAATTATTCCCCATCTTTCAACCTTTTAAAAATGGTTTTCTTTTTTTTCTGTATTTCAAATTTTCTTTGCTACCATCATTGAAAGATTATGAAAAATTTAATCCTACATTACTTAAAGCTAACACTAATAAAGATTTAGGTTAAAATTGGTTACTTGCCAAAAAAGCACTTTAAAAAAATTCAATCACGACTTTATTCTGACAAAATGATTTCAAAAATTGTCAATTTGAACTATTTGTCGTATTTTAAACCAAATTTTAGAAGTTGTGTGACATGGGATGTAGAAGTTCCCTTGTTTGAATGCAAACACACAATCAAATTTTTTTAATAAAATCATTGGAAAATTATTTCGGAATGACTATCGCCACTAACTCAATTAAGTAAAAGAAACTCCAAAGATTGTTTACAAAATTTTGATTAAAATGTAATAATTTGAAAAAAATAATAAATAAACAGATTTATCACCTAAATTTACTTTAAAAAATATCATATTACCAAATCGCATAGTTAATTTTAACAGATTTTTAAATAACTAATCGTTACAATTTATGAAAACTACTATGACCGTTACCCGCCCTTCGCTGGGCATTTCATGATGTTTATAAATTTTACCTTATATATATGTATAAATTATTGATATCTAGTTCTAACATTAGATTCGATTCAATTTAAAATAACACTTATACCTGTAACTGTGTCACCTGTTGATCAAAAAGAGCAGGCTCATCTAATTTGTATTTTCTAAAAATCTTAAAATTGAGTAGTATAGAATGATGTTTGCTCTTACGTAACTCAAAACCAAGTGGATTCCTCTATTAAATTGAACAGCAAGTCAAATTTCAAGGTCTAAATCTAACAGAAGAAAAAGTTTTATAATATCAATTCCAATCCCGTTGAGGCCGTTTCCAAATACCGCTCTTAGCGGATTTCAGTCTAAAAAAATAAATAAATTTCTTTATTATAGTCCCTTGTAGATCGAAAGTATATGTCAAGTACGTCAGCGTGTAACGCCTGCAAGGCCCCAGATGGCGATTTGGCTAAAATTTAGTTCTGGGGATCTATATAGGCAAACATGTAACTAACTTCGAAGTATATGAGTCTAACATAAAAACAGATTCAACTCACTCTATGACCCCTCATAAACACTTAAGGGTGCTAATTTTCGTTCACTCTTTTTAGGAGGCTCGTTTCATGAAGAACATCCATACATTCAAGCAGGTGATAAATCAGTTTAAAATGGAATCATGTTATCGATCTTACGCCTGTAATCTACCGCAATTAAACGGTAGATTCAGCGAACGCATTTTAGTGGTTCTCTACTTTACAGAAAGGAATCTGTATCATTTCAAGACTATGTACGTCAACTGTTAAAAATGGATAATATGTCTATAACGCTTCACTTGAGCCACCTGAATATCATGGTCTTCACAAAACCGCATTCATGTAGAGGTGCATATTTAGAAATCTGTAGCAAGATTGAATACTTATGTCTAATTATTAAAAATGCAAAATTATAATAACGCCTGACGCCCGCACGTTCCCTAGAGTCGATTCAAAACACTTTCGTAGTGCTAGTTCTATCATAGAAGGAATCTAGCTACCTTCAAGACCATGAGTCTAATAGTTTAAAGCAAAATAAACTATGTTATATCTGCCCTTAACCCACACCCACCCTCTTGGGAGTCAATTTTCTCTAAACCGTTTGTTACGATGATTTATTCTCCATGAAATACTCTACCAATTTTCAACAGGAGATCGAATATGAGTTTAAAGCGAAAATGTTATTTATTGCACTTAAACCCTGCACGCCACTTAGATGACTGTTTTCACAACCTTCTTATAGCTGATCTCTATGCTATGAAAATGTATTTATCAAATATAAAGTGCGTCTAATAGTTTAAAAGAAAATAATTATCTATAACGCCTTACTCCCGCAACGCCCACTGAGGGGCAATTTCCCGAAACCCATTTTGTGCTATCTCTACCCTAGAATAGGAATCTGCTTACTAAGTTTCAAGACTTTGTACGTTAGTAACTGAAAATCGGAATTTATAACGCCCTTAAACTCTGCCACCCGCTTACCTGGGTAATTTTCCAAAACCCATTTTGTAGCGGATATTTACTCCGAGGAACTTACCTAGCCAATTTTCAAGCAGGTAGGTAGTAGTTAAAACGGATATGTTATCTATTGCACCTAATCCCCGCAACGCCAACTTGAAGTCTGTTTTCACCAAAACCCGTTTTGTAACCTTGTGTCTTATTCTACGAAAGGATCTTTTATATTCAAATTTAAAGAGAGTGCGTCAAACAGTTAAAAATAAATAATTATTATAACGCCCTAAGCCCTGTAACGCCACTTGGGGTCAATTTCACCGAACTCATTTGGCGGATCTCTCTACTCTCTGAAGGTCTGTTACCAATTCAAGATTGTGCATCAAGTAGTTTAAACATAGGAAACGAATTTTCCATAACGCCCCTTAACCTCTGCGCCCCTTGCGTTTCAATTCGAAAATCGCTTACTGGATGTCTACTCTATAAGGAACATGTCTACTACTTTCAAGTCCTCTGTACGTTGAATAGTTCCAGAGATTTCGTGATTAGTCAGTCCAGTCAGTGAGTGATCGCTTTTCTCCTTTATATATAAGATGGCTGTTACCCGCCCCGCTTCGCGGAATTTCATGATGTTTATAAATTTTGACTTCTTATATATATGTATAAATTATTGATAATCTAAGTCCTGCATTAAGAATTCGAGTGTAAAAATACTTATACCTGTAACTGTTGCCTGTTGATAAGAAAGGGGCAGAACTCCTCTGTTGTGTTTTCTAAAAATCTAAATTGTAGCATAGAATGATGTTTGCTCTTTCTGCACAAAACCAAGTGGATTCCGCAAAACTAATTTTCGGGGATCTCTACTCCATCGTGAAGATGCAAGCCACAATTTCAATTAAATCTAACAGGAAAAAGTTTTACTATCAATATCCCCGTAATCCCGTTTGAGCCGTTTTCCGAATAACCGCTCTTAGCATTTCAACTCAACAAAGAAAATGCCGAACCAATTTCATTATTATAATCCTTGTGATCCCAAAAGTAATTTTTGTCAATACAGTCCGTAACCCTGCAACCCCCCAGAACTGATTTGGCTTAAATACATTTAGTGGATCCCTATTACATAAGAAACATGTAACAATTTCAAGTATATGGGTCTAACAATTAAAGCAGAATTTTCTGTAACTCCTCTTGACCCCTCGCAACCCTCCTTAGGGGTCAGATTTGTTTACTCTTTGTTAGGAACTCTAGTTCCATGAAGGAACATGCCTACAATTTTCAACAGGATATCAAATAGTTTAAATGGAAATATTTATCAATTACGCCTCTTAATCTCCGAAATTAAACTTGGTAGTTCATATGCTTGAAACCGCATTTGTAGCAGTTCTCTACTACGAAAGAATCTTGCTATCAAATTTCAAGACTGTACGTCTAATAGTTTAAAATAGGGATAATTATCTATAACGACGAAGGCCCCGCAACGCCACTTCTGGTCTGTTTCACAAAAACCCATATAATGTGCTTGCACCTAGAAAGAATCTGCCTGCCAATTTAGAAGCTAGTCGTCAATCAAATTAATGCTAAAAAATGATCAATAACGCCCTGAATCCCCGCAACCGCTTCGCGTCAATTTACTACCGAACCTTTTGTGTAGTGTAGTCTCTATCCTATGAGAAGATACGCTTACAAATTTCAAACTGTGCGTCTAATAGTTTAAAAAAATAATTGTTATATCTGCCTTAACACCCGCAACGACCGCTAATTTTCCCAAACTGTTTTGTAGCGGATATTTACTCCATGAAGAACATTCTACCAATTTTCAAGCAGGGAGTGAAGGTTTAAAACGAAAATTTTTATCCTGTACTATATCCCCGCAGCACCATTTAGAGGGTCTGTTTCACAAAACCTTCTTATAGCTAATCTCTGTCTATAAAGAAATCTACTTAACAAATATAAGAATGTGCGTCTAATAGTTTAAAAATGAAAATAATTATCTATAACGCTCATAATACAACGCCAGCTGAGGACAATTTCACGAAACCACATTTGTAGCGTGTATCTCTACCTGAGAGAATCTACTTACTAAGTTTCTGCGACTGACGTCTAATAACTTAAAATCAGGATTTCAGCGCCCTTGCTAAACCCCGCCCCGCAAACAATTGCTGCTAATTTGAAGTACAAACAGAACACTTCAATTTTATTTGTTGTATAGATATAGGATGGGATTATAATAACTATTGTTTAAATGTGATAAAAATGTAAATAAAAAGGATTAAACCTAACGTAAAACTTATCAATTTTTGTTTCTTGCACATTGCTTTTTGTAAAGCCTGATTTATTATTTTTAAAGGTGTTCGAAACAGCCGATGCTCTACTTAAGCTGAACAGTGAGATAGTATGTAAAAATTAGCGTGTCAGCGTATTATCATGTCGCGTAACACTGTTATGTCTCCAGAGCATCGGTCGCCAGATGCTAAAACAACGACTTCATTAGCTCAACTTGGCGTTCATCTTGGCATTCAGTTTCACGTTCACCCGTATAGTTTCCCGTTCCGTAAGAACACGAGGGAATAAATGTAATGA